>JBBDGP010003327.1:0-147500 GCA_037952835.1 Lithobates septentrionalis | reverse complement strand
TTTGCTGCTGCATCTGAATAAACAGGACTGTGCATCAGAAAAGAGGCTGACATTCTGTGGTGTGCATGTGGCTGAGTAAGTCAGGACCAACGTCTTCACTACTGCACAGTCCTGTTTATTCAGACACAGCAGCAAAGAGCCTGGTATTCTGGTGACTTGGCGTTACTCTGCTACATGCAGACAACTTCTTAGAACATGCAAACAGATTTTGTGCATGTGGTTGAGTGTGCAGCATCTTAGTTTTGGGTCCAGCTTTAGTCCTGTTGCATGTTCAGAGAGAGTAACTGTATAGCCCCATCAGCCCCCTTTATACTTACTGTGACAGGAGTCCCTTTGGGCGAGGGGGCCGTGGAACCAGAAACCCTTGGAGAGGTTGAGAAACCCTTGTTTCAGCTCCACATTCACCTCCTATGTCTAAGTCACCCTGTGTCTCTAATAGGGGCACAGAGTGACCCAGAACCCCACTATGATCTGTACTAATCGGACTCACCGTACAACCACACTGGAATAATGTGTATATATATTGTCTCATACTATGGTGTGCTCTCTGTTGGGGCATTTGGGGTGTGGCTGTATTCCATTGTTCTATTGTGTCTGTCTTCCTTGGGAGAAAAGTATTATGGGATGTGTTTGTGTATTTGCTGTGAGGAGGGAGGGTGAATTTCTCCAACAGCTCTCCCTGCTGATTGGACAGTCTACCCCACCCCAAAATGCAAAGGGAGGGGGGATTGTCCCAAGTGTTACCTCTGTGTACCTGTGTTTCAATAAACAGTTCATGTTCAGCAGCCAAAATGAGTACTGCCCTGTTATTGGTTGTCAGCAGTTTGAAGATCTGATATTTTTATTCAGACTGGGTGGAAGTGGTATATGACGGAAGCACTCAAGCGGAGTGTGGGACATTCCGTGACATTGGTGGCAAGCAGCGGGAAAGCTTCCTGCAGTCTGGGACATCCAAACCTCCACCTGGATCCAAGATCAGGATAGCAGACTTCAGTCACATCAGCGGAGATATGGATCTGGCATCAGAGTTCCCGGGCTGCTGCGGATCATCCTTTCAACATACACCAGGACTGTGTCTGAGGATGAATACCTGGAGGTCACGCAGCAGGTTCAGGTAGGACTCTTGATTGGGGCCCTCCAGGTCGCTGGTATGAAACAGGGGAAGTGCTTTCCAACCCCAGAACAATGAGCCAGTGACCAAGGGGAGTTATGGATGCCATTCCTGGGAGAGCAGCCCCAGGAGCAATGGGTGACTGAGTTGGACAGGCTGGTCCAGCAGGAGATAGAGCTGGACAATCGTTATCGGGCTCTGCAATGGCACGCAGAGCAGGAATATTTAGGGGAGAGAACAGAATGCTCTCCAGAGGGATATGACTTTGGAGGCCCTGGATTGCTGTGCGAGATCCTTACAGATTGTTTTGTGTTTGGCGATGAAGGGGAACCTACCCATGAGGACCTGGGAGAATACAGAGAGGCTATGATCAGTCTTGCAGGTGTCTCAGAGCCTGATCTGGACTATTTGCTAAGGAAAGAACAGCATCTGGAAAGGGCATACAGGAAACTGCTAGAACACATTCAGCAACATGACAGAGAATCGGCAGTGGAAACTCCGGAGATTGCCGTCTCCAAAGCTGAAGTGCTGACAACAGGGCAGAGCTCTGCTAACCTCTGTCCAGCACCGATAAAATCTTCTGGTTTCTACAGACAGGAGATGGTGAACTTCTATCCCCAGACACCAGTTCCAGAGACTGGGGATTTAATAGATTTCTCTGCTGAGGAGAACAACCTGGTGAGCCTCCAGCAGAAGAGCTGGTATCAGGGCCAAACCTTACTGTGCTCTGCTCAGCACCAACAGCAGTATCTGTGGAGTTACCAGAAAATTCTACAGCTGAAGCGCTGACAACCGGACAAGGTCCAAGACCTCTGCCCCACACCTGCAGCAGTTCCGGAGGCCCAGGGTGAGAAGGATATGGTCACTTCACAGCAGCAGTTTAAGATCCAGGGGGAGAAGGGAGAGGAGGTGTTCATCCTCCCTTCCCAACAATTGGCCAGGGTGGAGAAAGCGATCCTTCCTCCCCAGCAAAGATCAGTGCACCTGGGAGACAGTACCAGAGACATGTCGTCCCAGCAGCCAGATGAGGGTAAAGGGGATGGAGCAGTGGACTCCCCTTCCCAGCAGCAGACAGCACCCTAGAATGATGCCAGCAACCCAGAAGAAAGGCTGGTGACAGGACAGAGTGCTGCTGGCCTCTGCCCTCAACTAACAAAAGATGCAGTATCCACATGTATACTCCAGGGATGCTGGGCATTCAGCCCAGATCCTCAACAGCATGATTAAGTGAGCCCAGCCACCCTGTCTTCTTTCCAGCGGCTGAAAAGACTCCAGGGAGAAGGGCCAAAGGTTGGCTGGGTGAGTAATGCTATGTTTTGAACAATTTATTTGGGGTACTGTGTGGGTACGGGCATTGGGGGACTGGAACTATGGACTAACTTTAGAGTCAACCCGTCTGGGGTCTCCTCCTGTGTTAGTTCCCTGCCGATGTGTGACGGGAGTCACTTTGGGCAGGGGGCCCGTGTCTATTAGGGGCACAGGGTTACCGAGAACCCCAGTCTGATCTGTACTAATCAAACTCGCTGTACAACCACACTTGTATATTGTCTCATACTATGGTGTGCTCTCTGCTGGGTCGTTTGGGGTGTGGCTGTATTCCATTGCTCTATTGTGTCTGTCTGCCTTGGGAGAAAGGTATTATGGGATGTGTATTTGCTTTGAGGAGGGAGGGGGGAAATCTTCCCACAGCTCTCTCTGCTGATTGGATAGTCTACCTCATCCTGAATGAAAGGGAGGGGGGATTGTCCCGAGTGTTACCTCTGTGTACCTGTGTTTCCATAAACAGTTCATGTTCAGCAGCCAGTACTGTCTAGTTCTTGGTTGTCAGTTGTTGGAACATCTGATATCTATATTCAGACTCGAGGAAGCGGCATATGACGAAAGAACTCAAGCGGAGTGTGGGACGTTTTGTTACACTTATCTGAGTCCTATCATGATCCAGGCGCTGTGCCCATCTACAGCAGCTCTCTCCTCTCTCTCTGCTCACAGAGGCAGCAGCGGGAGACATTGGCTCCTGTTGTTGTCTTTCAAATCATGGGAACAGAAAGTGAGGGACGGGTTGAGTAGCACTGTGTGCATCAACAGACAAACACTGCATGGCACCGGATTGAGCTGCAGGTGTGCCCCCAATGCAAGTGGCACTGCTATGCAGGCACTGGCATTCCATTGTGAGTGGCTGGGGAAGCCGGGCCAATGTCAAACTGCTGCACAGTCTTTGATTGTTCAGACTTAGCAATAGAGAAGAGGCCGGTATAGTGTGAATATGTTAGAGTGTGTCTGAGTCAGAGACAACATCCTAGACACTGCACAGTCCCGTTACTAGTTCAGGAATATCAGCAGCGAGGAGGCCGGTATCTGATATGTGGTGGTAAAATCGTCCTACCTTACATCCCAGGGTGTCCTTGGAGCTCCGTCACTTCCTCCCATAGTCCAATCCAGGAGAAGTCCTCTGTAGATGACGGGACGTCTCTGACATCTGGCAGATCACAGCTTCTTTCTTCTCTGTCCTCAGAAGGCTCTTCTCTCCACAGACCATCTGAAAGGTGACAGTTTTCTGGGACAGAGAAAACCATCAAAAGACAGGGAGTTACCCTGAGATGACAGAAATAGGCTGAACACAGAATCTGGGATGATAGGAAAGTCAGTCCTTTGGGATTGCTGCCTCCTGACTATGTCCAGAGCCTCTAACCCAAAGAATGCAGATTGTGAATTCTTACTTTACTGGCTGAAGACTAAAATAATAACACCCGGCTGTCCATCTATGTCTGGAGGTACCCTACACCCCCAACCCTGCCCTCTATATCACTGTCATCACCTGAGCATCTATATCTAGAGGTACCCTACACCCCCATCCCTCCCCTCTATATCACTGTCATCACCTGAGCATCTATATCTGGAGGTACCCTACACCCCATCCCTCCCCTCTATATCACTGTCCTCACCTGTCCATCTATATCTGGAGGTATCCTACACCCCCATCCCTCCCCTCTATCTCACTGTCCTCATCTGTCCATCTATGTCTGGAGGTACCCTACACCCCCATCCCTCCCCTCTATATCACTGTCATCACCTGTCCATCTATGTCTGGAGGCCCCCTACACCCCCATCCCTCCCCTCTATCTCACTGTCATAATCTGTCCATCTATGTCTGGAGGCCCCCTACACCCCCATCCCTCCCCTCTATATCACTGTCCTCATCTGTCCATCTATGTCTGGAGGTACCCTACACCCCCATCCCTCCCCTCTATCTCACTGTCCTCATCTGTCCATCTATGTCTGGAGGTACCCTACACCCCCATCCCTCCCCTCTATATCACTGTCCTCATCTATCCATCTATGTCTGGAGGCCCCCTACACCCCCATCCCTCCCCTCTATATCACTGTCCTCATCTATCCATCTATGTCTGGAGGCACCCTACACCCCCATCCCTCCCCTCTGTCTCACTATCCTCATCTATCCATCTATAACTGGAGGAACCCTACACCCCCATCCCATCTGCTCCCACTTTAATATATATTACCAGCAATTGCTCCATCTCCTTTAGAAGTTCTTCTATCCATCTTGATTTTTTTTTTACCTTCAGCGTGAATCGCATACTCTTCTTCTATCCATCTTGATGCTGTAGTCGGGGGGTCAGTCTAATGGGGCCCCTCACATTTTTTCCTCAGGTTGTTCCTTCATTCTGCTGAAAAGAGAATATTATTATCAGTTAGTGAGACTCACCAGTCATGGTTTAATGGTTCCCAGTCCAGTTTTATTTTTACAGACAAAGTACTTCCAACTCATCTCTCTGAATATGGACAAAGTTCCCGGCTGTTTGGACCTCACTGGCAGCTTGCTTGCTGCAGAGACTTCACAGTAATTCAGAAGTCTTAGAGTAAGAGATGAGCAGTGAGTGTGAGATGTGTGTGAGGGAGGACATACTGGGGTTCCCATGGGGGGGGGGGGAATACAAACTATCTCCAGCCCACCATTGTAAGAATACAAAAATATGACATTTATTATCCAGAAAACATTGTGAGTGCGGCCTGAGAAAAGGGTCATCGGGGGTCCTAAAATGTCACACTGTCTGGGGGCAATAAATCTCCTATTTCTGTATTATTACCATTCAGTGCTGGTGATAGTTTACATTCAGGACTATTCTACAGACAACGCCATCCGCCATTATTTATACCCTGACCCCCCATACACACCCGGCCACCATCACCCCCCATTCCATCCCTCCTTCACTCATACACACCCCGGTCACCATCACATCACCCCTCCATCCCACCCATACACACCCCGGCCACCATCACCCCCCATTCCATCCCCTCTTCACTCATACACCCCCCCAGTCACCATCACATCACCCCTCCATTCCACCCATACACTCTCTGGCCACCATCGCCCCCCATTCCCTCGTCACCCCCTTTACCCATAAACCCCCCCACCATCTTCCCCATCCCATCCCCTTAATGCCCCCCTACACCCCAAGGCCACCATCCCCCATATACTGCCCTTCAACCATACAACCCTAAGGCCCCCATCACCCCCATTCCATCCTAATCCGCCCATATAACTTCCCTTCCCCATGACCCCCATCACCTGCCTTTTTTTCCCACACACACACCCATCACCCTCAATGCATTTCCCTATTCCCCCCCAGAACCCCATTCCATTAGACTAGTCTCCCCATACACCCCCAGGCCCTCATCACAACCATTCCATCCACAAATACACTCCCAGACCCCCATTCCATCATGCTACTCCCCCCATACAGCCCCCAGGCCCCCATCCCCATCTCCCCCCATTCCAATCCCTTACCCCCCCATACACACACCCAGATCTCCATCACCCCATTACATCCTCCTACTCCACCCCATACACCCACCCCCCCCGGGGCCTCCATCTCCCCCCACATTCTCCTACTCCGCCCACACACATCTACCGGGGCCTTCATCTCCCCCATTACATCCTCCTACTCCCCCCCATTACACACCCTCCCGGGGCCTCCATTTCCCCTATGACATCCTCCTACTCCCCCCATACACACCCCCCACCGGGGCCTCCATCTCCCCCATTACATTCTCCTACTCCCCCCATACACACCCCCCCAGGGCCCTCCATCTCCCCCATTACATTCTCCTACTTTCCCCTCTACACCCCCCGGGGCCTCCATCTCCCCATTACATCCTCCTACTCCGCCCCATGCACACCCCCCCGGGGCCTCCATCTCCCCCATTTCATCCTCCTACTCCCCCCATACACACCACCCGGGGCCTCCATCTCCCCCATTACATCCTCCTACTCCCCCCATACACCCCCCGGGGCCTTCATCTCCCCCATTACATCCTCCTACTCCCCCCCCATTACACACCCTCCCGGGGCCTCCATTTCCCCTATGACATCCTCCTACTCCCCCCATACACACCCCCCACCGGGGCCTCCATCTCCCCCATTACATTCTCCTACTCCCCCCATACACACACCCCCCCAGGGCCCTCCATCTCCATTACATTCTCCTACTTTCCCCCCTACACCCCCCGGGGCCTCCATCTCCCCATTACATCCTCCTACTCCGCCCCATGCACACCCCCCCGGGGCCTCCATCTCCCCCATTTCATCCTCCTACTCCCCCCATACACACCACCCGGGGCCTCCATCTCCCCCATTACATCCTCCTACTCCCCCCATAAACCCCCCGGGGCCTCCATCTCCCCCATTACATCCTCCTACTCCCCCATACACCCCCCGGGGCCTCCATCTCCCCCATTTCATCCTCCTACTCCCCCCATACACACCCCCCGGGGCCCTTCATCTCCCCCATTTCAACCTCCTACTCCCCCCCATACACACCCCCTGGGGCCCTCCATCTCCCCCATTACATCCTCCTACTTCCCCCATACACACCCCCGAGGCCTCCATTTCCCCCATTTCAACCTCCTACTCCCCCCATACACACCCCCCGGGGCCCTTCATCTCCCCCATTTTAACCTCTTACTCCCCCCCATACACACCCCCTGGGGCCCTCCATCTCCCCCATTACATCCTCCTACTTCCCCCATACACACCCCCCCCCTGGGGCCTCCATCTCCCCCATTACATCTTCCTACTCCCCCCATACACTCACCCTCCCAGGCCTCCATCTCCCCCATTACATCCTACTACTCCCCCCATACACTCACCCTCCCAGGCCCTCCATCTCCCCCATTACATCCTCCTACTCCCCCCATACACCCACACTCCCCCCATATCAACCCCAGGCACCAATAGCCCTCATTCTATCCCCCTAGTCCCCCCATACACACACCCAGACCCCCATCACCTCCATTCCATCCCCCTATTATCCCCATATCACATATTTCCACCAACCTTTCCTCTGGTGTGATCACAGAGCTGCCATTTTTGAAAGTAGAGAACAACGAATTGGTCTTCAACAAGATGGCGGCCACAGACAGACTCAGAAACAAAGCTTTTCCGCTAAACAAGTTTTGCTCCCATTGCTTCCACAATAAGGAGGTCATTTATACAATAGTGTCCGCTGTGGACGGGACACGTTATGCATCCAGCTTCTTCCCGACCCGGATTGTATTGAGGAAAGATAATATTCTGTGCGGAACCTTCAGAGGGAGTCATACCAGGTTCTGCCACCAGATGGCAGCCTTATCATGTCATATATATAGTGTGCTTAGAAATACGAAGTGCTACCACATTCATCCACAAGGCGGCAGCAAAGTAGCAGCTATATTCTCTGTATAGAAAATAAATGTTGAGCGTTACCAGGATCAGCCAGCAGATATGTGTATGAATGTGAGTTATGGACCTGAGAATTTAAGCTCCTTAAGGGTAGGGACTGATGTGAATGTACAATGTATATGTACAATGTATATGTAAAGTGCTGCATAAAATTGACATCCCTATAATAATATATAATACAAAAAATGATAAAATAAGGTGTCCTACCAGATACAACCACCAGGGGCGTCATAGTACCGGTAATATTTTGTGTTAGTTATCATAAGAGGTGTCCTACCAGTTTCTACCACCAGGGGTGTCAGAGTACCGGGAATATTTTGTGTTAGTTATCATAAGACGTGTCCTACCAGTTTCTACCACCAGGGGCGTCAGAGTACCGGGAATATTTTGCAAGCAGTACCAGAATCAGCCATGAGATGGCAGAATAGTTCCTAGATGACAAGCTGCGCATGCTCCGTACGCGGCACCATTATACATATGATATGTATGGTTTGGTCCTCAAGAAGATGGCGGCCATAGAGGACATTAATTCTTTATGCGTCTGACATTGAGCAGACAAATATGTCCTGGTCGTCAATAATATGGCGTGTGAGGATCCGTGTACTGTACATGGACCTCGCTCTCAGGACACGTATTTTCTAATGTGAGTCTCCGGAATGAATGAATTGTACGGAGAGGGCGCTCCGCATAGGAAACCTTCATAGGATGTCCCCTCGCTCCGTTCCTGAGTCTTCCGATAAACCGCAATGCGAACATCGCCTGAAATCTGTCTGCTGCGGCCGCCATCTTCCCGAAGATCGATGGAAGTCGTACTGTACACAACACTCGGACCCCCCCTGCTGGATACAAACGGTAGGATTCATTTTACCTTATTAGGAAATTAATATCTGATGCCCCCTGGTGGTTTCAATTAGTAGGACTCCCTCTTGTATTTTCCATATACCTAATATTAACCACTTCAGCCCTGGAAGATTTACCCCCCTTCATGACTAGGCCATTTTTTGCTGTACAGCACTGCGTTCCTATAACTGGCAATTGCGCGGTCGTGCGACGCTCTACACAAATATCATTGATGGTTTTTTCCCACACATAGAACTTTCTTTTGCTGGGATTTCATCATCTCTGCGGATTTTATTTTTTGCGCTATAAAAAAATTAAAACCGACAATTAAAAAAAAAATAACAATATTTCTTACTTTCTGATATAAAACATCCAATAAAAAAAAGTAAAAAATCGAATTTCTTCATCTTTTTTCTGCTACAAATCCCCAAAAGAAGATATTGATTATCAGCTCTTCACATTTATGGGACATTTTTATTTTTTATTAGTAATAGCGATCAGTGATTTATTTTTTAGCGGGACTGCGACATTGCAGCGGACAAATCGGACACTAACTGACACTTTTGACATTTTTTTTGGGGACCAGTGACACCAATACAGTGATCAGTGTTAAAAATATGCACTGTCACTGTACTAATGACACTGGCAGGGAAGGGGCGATGAAAGGGTTACCTGTGTGCCTAGGGGGTGGTTGCTAACTGTGTGGGGGAGGTGCTCTGACTGGGTGAAGACTGAGATCGGTGTTCCTGCTTAGCAAACCGCTGTTCTGCCTCTCAGGAACGATTGTGGGTGGCCGGACCCGCTGATTGGATCCCCCTTCTGTCCAATCAGCACACGATCGTGCCTCCAGCAGAGCGCCCCCCGGTGTCTACTGTACAAAATGACGTGCAGGTACGTGATTCCACGCAATAGAGCCGCACAAATACGATAGACGAGACCAGTGGTGAGAACTGGTACCGATCATTCTGTATTTGGTGAGAACTGGTACCGATCATTCTGTATTATGGTGGGAACTGGTACCGATCATTCTGTATTATGGTGGGAACTGGTACCGATCATTCTGTATTATGGTGGGAACTGGTACCGATCATTCTGTATTTGGTGAGAACTGGTACCGATCATTCTGTATTTGGTGAGAACTGGTACCGATCATTCTGTATTATGGTGGGAACTGGTACCGATCGTTCTGTATTATGGTGAGAACTGGTACCGATCATTCTGTATTATGGTGAGAACTGGTACCGATCATTCTGTATTATGGTGAGAACTGGTACCGATCATTCTGTATTTGGTGAGAACTGGTACCGATCATTCTGTATTATGGTGAGAACTGGTACCGATCATTCTGTATTTGGTGAGAACTGGTACCGATCATTCTGTATTATGGTGAGAACTGGTACCGATCATTCTGTATTATGGTGAGAACTGGTACCGATCATTCTGTATTATGGTGAGAACTGGTACCGATCATTCTGTATTATGGTGGGAACTGGTACCGATCATTCTGTATTATGGTGGGAACTGGTACCGATCATTCTGTATTATGGTGAGAACTGGTACCGATCATTCTGTATTATGGTGAGAACTGGTACCGATCATTCTGTATTATGGTGAGAACTGGTACCGATCATTCTGTATTATGGTGAGAACTGGTACCGATCATTCTGTATTATGGTGGGAACTGGTACCGATCATTCTGTATTTGGTGAGAACTGGTACCGATCATTCTGTATTATGGTGGGAACTGGTACCGATCGTTCTGTATTATGGTGAGAACTGGTACCGATCATTCTGTATTATGGTGGGAACTGGTACCGATCATTCTGTATTATGGTGGGAACTGGTACCGATCATTCTGTATTTGGTGAGAACTGGTACCGATCATTCTGTATTATGGTGGGAACTGGTACCGATCGTTCTGTATTATGGTGAGAACTGGTACCGATCATTCTGTATTATGGTGAGAACTGGTACCGATCATTCTGTATTATGGTGGGAACTGGTACCGATCATTCTGTATTATGGTGGGAACTGGTACCGATCATTCTGTATTTGGTGAGAACTGGTACCGATCGTTCTGTATTATGGTGGGAACTGGTACCGATCGTTCTGTATTATGGTGAGAACTGGTACCGATCGTTCTGTATTATGGTGAGAACTGGTACCGATCGTTCTGTATTATGGTGAGAACTGGTACCGATCATTCTGTATTATGGTGGGAACTGGTACCGATCATTCTGTATTATGGTGAGAACTGGTATCGATCGTTCTGTATTATGGTGGGAACTGGTACCGATCATTCTGTATTATGGTGGGAACTGGTACCGATCATTCTGTATTATGGTGAGAACTGGTACAGATCGTTCTGTATTATGGTGAGAACTGGTACCGATCGTTCTGTATTATGGTGGGAACTGGTACCGATCGTTCTGTATTATGGTGAGAACTGGTATCGATCGTTCTGTATTATGGTGAGAACTGGTACCGATCGTTCTGTATTATGGTGATAACTGGTACCGATCGTTCTGTATTATGGTGAGAACTGGTACCGATCGTTCTGTATTATGGTGAGAACTGGTACCGATCGTTCTGTATTATGGTGAGAACTGGTACCGATCGTTCTGTATTATGGTGAGAACTGGTACCGATCATTCTGTATTTGGTGAGAACTGGTACCGATCATTCTGTATTATGGTGAGAACTGGTACCGATCATTCTGTATTATGGTGGGAACTGGTACCGATCATTCTGTATTATGGTGAGAACTGGTACCGATCATTCTGTATTTGGTGAGAACTGGTACCGATCGTTCTGTATTATGGTGGGAACTGGTACCGATCGTTCTGTATTATGGTGAGAACTGGTACAGATCGTTCTGTATTATGGTGAGAACTGGTACCGATCGTTCTGTATTATGGTGAGAACTGGTACCGATCGTTCTGTATTATGGTGAGAACTGGTACCGATCGTTCTGTATTATGGTGGGAACTGGTACCGATCATTCTGTATTATGGTGAGAACTGGTATCGATCGTTCTGTATTATGGTGGGAACTGGTACCGATCGTTCTGTATTATGGTGAGAACTGGTATCGATCGTTCTGTATTATGATGAGAACTGGTACCGATCGTTCTGTATTATGGTGAGAACTGGTACCGATCGTTCTGTATTATGGTGAGAACTGGTACCGATCGTTCTGTATTATGGTGAGAACTGGTACCGATCGTTCTGTATTATGGTGAGAACTGGTACCGATCGTTCTGTATTATGATGAGAACTGGTACCGATCGTTCTGTATTATGGTGAGAACTGGTACCGATCGTTCTGTATTATGGTGAGAACTGGTACCGATCGTTCTGTATTATGGTGAGAACTGGTACCGATCGTTCTGTATTATGGTGGGAACTGGTACCGATCGTTCTGTATTATGGTGAGAACTGGTATCGATCGTTCTGTATTATGGTGAGAACTGGTACCGATCGTTCTGTATTATGGTGAGAACTGGTACCGATCATTCTGTATTATGGTGAGAACTGGTATCGATCGTTCTGTATTATGATGAGAACTGGTACCGATCGTTCTGTATTATGGTGGGAACTGGTACCGATCATTCTGTATTTGGTGAGAACTGGTACCGATCATTCTGTATTATGGTGGGAACTGGTACCGATCATTCTGTATTATGGTGAGAACTGGTACCGATCATTCTGTATTATGGTGAGAACTGGTACCGATCACTCTGTATTATGGTGAGAACTGGTACCGATCATTCTGTATTATGGTGAGAACTGGTACCGATCATTCTGTATTATGGTGAGAACTGGTACCGATCATTCTGTATTATGGTGAGAACTGGTACCGATCATTCTGTATTATGGTGAGAACTGGTACCGATCATTCTGTATTTGGTGAGAACTGGTACCGATCATTCTGTATTTGGTGAGAACTGGTACCGATCATTCTGTATTTGGTGAGAACTGGTACCGATCATTCTGTATTATGGTGAGAACTGGTACCGATCATTCTGTATTTGGTGAGAACTGGTACCGATCGTTCTGTATTATGGTGAGAACTGGTACCGATCATTCTGTATTATGGTGAGAACTGGTACCGATCATTCTGTATTATGGTGAGAACTGGTACCGATCATTCTGTATTTGGTGAGAACTGGTACCGATCATTCTGTATTATGGTGAGAACTGGTACCGATCATTCTGTATTTGGTGAGAACTGGTACCGATCATTCTGTATTTGGTGAGAACTGGTACCGATCATTCTGTATTATGGTGAGAACTGGTACCGATCATTCTGTATTATGGTGGGAACTGGTACCGATCATTCTGTATTATGGTGGGAACTGGTACCGATCATTCTGTATTATGGTGGGAACTGGTACCGATCATTCTGTATTATGGTGGGAACTGGTACCGATCGTTCTGTATTATGGTGGGAACTGGTACCGATCGTTCTGTATTATGGTGAGAACTGGTACCGATCGTTCTGTATTATGGTGAGAACTGGTACCGATCGTTCTGTATTATGGTGGGAACTGGTACCGATCGTTCTGTATTATGGTGGGAACTGGTACCGATCGTTCTGTATTATGGTGGGAACTGGTACCGATCGTTCTGTATTATGGTGAGAACTGGTACCGATCGTTCTGTATTATGGTGAGAACTGGTACCGATCGTTCTGTATTATGGTGAGAACGGTACCGATCGTTCTGTATTATGGTGAGAACTGGTACCGATCGTTCTGTATTATGGTGAGAACTGGTACCGATCGTTCTGTATTATGGTGGGAACTGGTACCGATCGTTCTGTATTATGGTGAGAACTGGTACCGATCGTTCTGTATTATGGTGAGAACTGGTACCGATCGTTCTGTATTATGGTGGGAACTGGTACCGATCGTTCTGTATTATGGTGGGAACTGGTACCGATCGTTCTGTATTATGGTGGGAACTGGTACCGATCGTTCTGTATTATGGTGAGAACTGGTACCGATCGTTCTGTATTATGGTGAGAACTGGTACCGATCGTTCTGTATTATGGTGAGAACTGGTACCGATCGTTCTGTATTATGGTGAGAACTGGTACCGATCGTTCTGTATTATGGTGAGAACTGGTACCGATCGTTCTGTATTATGGTGGGAACTGGTACCGATCGTTCTGTATTATGGTGAGAACTGGTACCGATCGTTCTGTATTATGGTGAGAACTGGTACCGATCGTTCTGTATTATGGTGGGAACTGGTACCGATCGTTCTGTATTATGGTGGGAACTGGTACCGATCGTTCTGTATTATGGTGGGAACTGGTACCGATCGTTCTGTATTATGGTGAGAACTGGTACCGATCGTTCTGTATTATGGTGAGAACTGGTACCGATCGTTCTGTATTATGGTGAACTGGTACCGATCATTCTGTATTTGGTGAGAACTGGTACCGATCATTCTGTATTATGGTGGGAACTGGTACCGATCATTCTGTATTATGGTGGGAACTGGTACCGTCGATTCTGTATTATGGTGAGAACTGGTACCGATCATTCTGTATTATGGTGAGAACTGGTACCGATCGTTCTGTATTATGGTGAGAACTGGTACCGATCATTCTGTATTATGGTAAGAACTGGTACCGATCATTCTGTATTATGGTGGGAACTGGTACCGATCATTCTGTATTATGGTGAGAACTGGTACCGATCATTCTGTATTATGGTGGGAACTGGTACCGATCATTCTGTATTATGGTGGGAACTGGTACCGATCATTCTGTATTATGGTGGGAACTGGTACCGATCATTCTGTATTATGGTGGGAACTGGTACCGATCGTTCTGTATTATGGTGAGAACTGGTACCGATCGTTCTGTATTATGGTGAGAACTGGTACCGATCGTTCTGTATTATGGTGGGAACTGGTACCGATCGTTCTGTATTATGGTGGGAACTGGTACCGATCGTTCTGTATTATGGTGGGAACTGGTACCGATCGTTCTGTATTATGGTGAGAACTGGTACCGATCGTTCTGTATTATGGTGAGAACTGGTACCGATCATTCTGTATTTGGTGAGAACTGGTACCGATCATTCTGTATTATGGTGGGAACTGGTACCGATCATTCTGTATTATGGTGGGAACTGGTACCGATCATTCTGTATTATGGTGAGAACTGGTACCGATCATTCTGTATTTGGTGAGAACTGGTACCGATCATTCTGTATTATGGTGGGAACTGGTACCGATCATTCTGTATTTGGTGAGAACTGGTACCGATCATTCTGTATTATGGTGGGAACTGGTACCGATCATTCTGTATTATGGTGAGAACTGGTACCGATCATTCTGTATTATGGTGGGAACTGGTACCGATCATTCTGTATTATGGTGGGAACTGGTACCGATCGTTCTGTATTATGGTGAGAACTGGTATCGATCGTTCTGTATTATGGTGGGAACTGGTACCGATCGTTCTGTATTATGGTGAGAACTGGTATTGATCGTTCTGTATTATGATGAGAACTGGTACCGATCGTTCTGTATTATGGTGAGAACTGGTACCGATCATTCTGTATTATGGTGGGAACTGGTACCGATCATTCTGTATTATGGTGAGAACTGGTATCGATCGTTCTGTATTATGGTGAGAACTGGTACCGATCATTCTGTATTATGGTGAGAACTGGTATCGATCGTTCTGTATTATGATGAGAACTGGTACCGATCGTTCTGTATTATGGTGAGAACTGGTACCGATCATTCTGTATTATGGTGAGAACTGGTATCGATCGTTCTGTATTATGATGAGAACTGGTACCGATCGTTCTGTATTATGGTGGGAACTGGTACCGATCGTTCTGTATTATGGTGAGAACTGGTACCGATCATTCTGTATTTGGTGAGAACTGGTACCGATCATTCTGTATTATGGTGAGAACTGGTACCGATCATTCTGTATTATGGTGAGAACTGGTACCGATCATTCTGTATTATGGTGGGAACTGGTACCGATCATTCTGTATTATGGTGAGAACTGGTACCGATCATTCTGTATTATGGTGAGAACTGGTACCGATCAATCTGTATTTGGTGAGAACTGGTACCGATCATTCTGTATTTGGTGAGAACTGGTACCGATCATTCTGTATTTGGTGAGAACTGGTACCGATCATTCTGTATTATGGTGGGAACTGGTACCGATCATTCTGTATTATGGTGAGAACTGGTACCGATCATTCTGTATTATGGTGAGAACTGGTACCGATCATTCTGTATTATGGTGAGAACTGGTACCGATCATTCTGTATTTGGTGAGAACTGGTACCGATCATTCTGTATTATGGTGAGAACTGGTACCGATCATTCTGTATTATGGTGGGAACTGGTACCGATCATTCTGTATTATGGTGGGAACTGGTACCGATCATTCTGTATTATGGTGGGAACTGGTACCGATCATTCTGTATTATGATGAGAACTGGTACCGATCGTTCTGTATTATGGTGGGAACTGGTACCGATCATTCTGTATTATGGTGAGAACTGGTACCGATCATTCTGTATTATGGTGAGAACTGGTACCGATCGTTCTGTATTATGGTGAGAACTGGTACCGATCGTTCTGTATTATGGTGGGAACTGGTACCGATCGTTCTGTATTATGGTGGGAACTGGTACCGATCGTTCTGTATTATGGTGGGAACTGGTACCGATCGTTCTGTATTATGGTGAGAACTGGTACCGATCGTTCTGTATTATGGTGAGAACTGGTACCAATCATTCTGTATTATGGTGAGAACTGGTACCGATCATTCTGTATTATGGTGAGAACTGGTACCGATCATTCTGTATTTGGTGAGAACTGGTACCGATCATTCTGTATTATGGTGGGAACTGGTACCGATCATTCTGTATTATGGTGGGAACTGGTACCGATCATTCTGTATTATGGTGAGAACTGGTACCGATCATTCTGTATTTGGTGAGAACTGGTACCGATCATTCTGTATTATGGTGGGAACTGGTACCGATCGTTCTGTATTATGGTGAGAACTGGTACCGATCGTTCTGTATTATGGTGAGAACTGGTACCGATCGTTCTGTATTATGGTGAGAACTGGTACCGATCGTTCTGTATTATGGTGGGAACTGGTACCGATCGTTCTGTATTATGGTGAGAACTGGTATCGATCGTTCTGTATTATGGTGGGAACTGGTACCGATCGTTCTGTATTATGGTGAGAACTGGTATTGATCGTTCTGTATTATGATGAGAACTGGTACCGATCGTTCTGTATTATGGTGAGAACTGGTACCGATCGTTCTGTATTATGGTGAGAACTGGTACCGATCGTTCTGTATTATGGTGGGAACTGGTACCGATCATTCTGTATTATGGTGAGAACTGGTATCGATCGTTCTGTATTATGATGAGAACTGGTACCGATCGTTCTGTATTATGGTGAGAACTGGTACCGATCATTCTGTATTATGGTGAGAACTGGTACCGATCGTTCTGTATTATGGTGAGAACTGGTATCGATCGTTCTGTATTATGATGAGAACTGGTACCGATCGTTCTGTATTATGGTGAGAACTGGTACCGATCGTTCTGTATTATGGTGAGAACTGGTACCGATCGTTCTGTATTATGGTGAGAACTGGTACCGATCATTCTGTATTATGGTGGGAACTGGTACCGATCATTCTGTATTATGGTGAGAACTGGTATCGATCGTTCTGTATTATGGTGAGAACTGGTATCGATCGTTCTGTATTATGATGAGAACTGGTACCGATCGTTCTGTATTATGGTGAGAACTGGTACCGATCGTTCTGTATTATGGTGAGAACTGGTATCGATCGTTCTGTATTATGATGAGAACTGGTACCGATCGTTCTGTATTATGGTGGGAACTGGTACCGATCATTCTGTATTATGGTGAGAACTGGTACCGATCATTCTGTATTTGGTGAGAACTGGTACCGATCATTCTGTATTATGGTGAGAACTGGTACCGATCATTCTGTATTATGGTGAGAACTGGTACCGATCATTCTGTATTATGGTGAGAACTGGTACCGATCATTTCTGTATTATGGTGAGAACTGGTACCGATCATTCTGTATTATGGTGGGAACTGGTACCGATCATTCTGTATTATGGTGAGAACTGGTACCGATCATTCTGTATTATGGTGAGAACTGGTACCGATCATTCTGTATTTGGTGAGAACTGGTACCGATCATTCTGTATTTGGTGAGAACTGGTACCGATCATTCTGTATTATGGTGAGAACTGGTATCGATCATTCTGTATTATGGTGAGAACTGGTACCGATCATTCTGTATTATGGTGGGAACTGGTACCGATCATTCTGTATTATGGTGGGAACTGGTACCGATCATTCTGTATTATGGTGGGAACTGGTACCGATCATTCTGTATTATGGTGGGAACTGGTACCGATCATTCTGTATTATGGTGGGAACTGGTACCGATCATTCTGTATTATGGTGAGAACTGGTATCGATCGTTCTGTATTATGGTGGGAACTGGTACCGATCGTTCTGTATTATGGTGAGAACTGGTATCGATCGTTCTGTATTATGGTGAGAACTGGTACCGATCGTTCTGTATTATGGTGAGAACTGGTACCGATCGTTCTGTATTACGGTGAGAACTGGTACCGATCATTCTGTATTATGGTGGGAACTGGTACCGATCATTCTGTATTATGGTGAGAACTGGTATCGATCGTTCTGTATTATGGTGGGAACTGGTACCGATCATTCTGTATTATGGTGAGAACTGGTATCGATCGTTCTGTATTATGATGAGAACTGGTACCGATCGTTCTGTATTATGGTGAGAACTGGTACCGATCGTTCTGTATTATGGTGAGAACTGGTACCGATCGTTCTGTATTATGGTGAGAACTGGTATCGATCGTTCTGTATTATGATGAGAACTGGTACCGATCGTTCTGTATTATGGTGAGAACTGGTACCGATCGTTCTGTATTATGGTGAGAACTGGTACCGATCGTTCTGTATTATGGTGAGAACTGGTACCGATCGTTCTGTATTATGGTGGGAACTGGTACCGATCATTCTGTATTATGGTGAGAACTGGTATTGATCGTTCTGTATTATGGTGAGAACTGGTATCGATCGTTCTGTATTATGATGAGAACTGGTACCGATCGTTCTGTATTATGGTGAGAACTGGTACCGATCATTCTGTATTATGGTGAGAACTGGTATCGATCGTTCTGTATTATGATGAGAACTGGTACCGATCGTTCTGTATTATGGTGGGAACTGGTACCGATCATTCTGTATTATGGTGAGAACTGGTACCGATCATTCTGTATTTGGTGAGAACTGGTACCGATCATTCTGTATTATGGTGAGAACTGGTACCGATCATTCTGTATTATGGTGAGAACTGGTACCGATCATTCTGTATTATGGTGAGAACTGGTACCGATCATTCTGTATTATGGTGGGAACTGGTACCGATCATTCTGTATTATGGTGAGAACTGGTACCGATCATTCTGTATTATGGTGAGAACTGGTACCGATCATTCTGTATTTGGTGAGAACTGGTACCGATCATTCTGTATTTGGTGAGAACTGGTACCGATCATTCTGTATTTGGTGAGAACTGGTACCGATCATTCTGTATTTGGTGAGAACTGGTACCGATCATTCTGTATTATGGTGAGAACTGGTACCGATCATTCTGTATTATGGTGAGAACTGGTACCGATCATTCTGTATTATGGTGGGAACTGGTACCGATCATTCTGTATTATGGTGAGAACTGGTACCGATCATTCTGTATTATGGTGAGAACTGGTACCGATGATTCTGTATTATGGTGAGAACTGGTACCGATCATTCTGTATTATGGTGAGAACTGGTACCGATCATTCTGTATTATGGTGAGAACTGGTACCGATCATTCTGTATTATGGTGAGAACTGGTACCGATCATTCTGTATTTGGTGAGAACTGGTACCGATCATTCTGTATTTGGTGAGAACTGGTACCGATCATTCTGTATTATGGTGAGAACTGGTACCGATCATTCTGTATTATGGTGAGAACTGGTACCGATCATTCTGTATTATGGTGAGAACTGGTACCGATCATTCTGTATTATGGTGAGAACTGGTACCGATCATTCTGTATTATGGTGGGAACTGGTACCGATCATTCTGTATTATGGTGGGAACTGGTACCGATCATTCTGTATTATGGTGGGAACTGGTACCGATCATTCTGTATTATGGTGAGAACTGGTACCGATCATTCTGTATTATGGTGGGAACTGGTACCGATCATTCTGTATTATGGTGGAAACTGGTACCGATCATTCTGTATTTGGTGAGAACTGGTACCGATCATTCTGTATTATGATGAGAACTGGTACCGATCATTCTGTATTAGGTGAGAACTGGTACCGATCATTCTGTATTATGGTTGGGAACTGGTACCGATCATTCTGTATTATGGTGGGAACTGGTACCGATCATTCTGTATTATGGTGGGAACTGGTACCGATCATTCTGTATTATGATGAGAACTGGTACCGATCGTTCTGTATTATGGTGAGAACTGGTACCGATCATTCTGTATTATGATGAGAACTGGTACCGATCGTTCTGTTTTATGGTGAGAACTGGTATCGATCGTTCTGTATTATGATGAGAACTGGTACCGATCGTTCTGTATTATGGTGAGAACTGGTATCGATCGTTCTGTATTATGATGAGAACTGGTACCGATCGTTCTGTATTATGGTGAGAACTGGTACCGATCGTTCTGTATTATGGTGAGAACTGGTACCGATCATTCTGTATTATGGTGGGAACTGGTACCGATCATTCTGTATTATGGTGAGAACTGGTATCGATCATTCTGTATTATGGTGAGAACTGGTATCGATCGTTCTGTATTATGGTGAGAACTGGTCTAGATCGTTCTGTATTATGATGAGAACTGGTACCGATCGTTCTGTATTATGGTGAGAACTGGTACCGATCATTCTGTATTATGGTGAGAACTGGTATCGATCGTTCTGTATTATGATGAGAACTGGTACCGATCGTTCTGTATTATGGTGGGAACTGGTACCGATCATTCTGTATTATGGTGAGAACTGGTACCGATCATTCTGTATTATGGTGAGAACTGGTACCGATCATTCTGTATTATGGTGAGAACTGGTACCGATCGTTCTGTATTATGGTGAGAACTGGTACCGATCGTTCTGTATTATGGTGAGAACTGGTACCGATCATTCTGTATTATGGTGGGAACTGGTACCGATCATTCTGTATTATGGTGAGAACTGGTACCGATCATTCTGTATTATGGTGGGAACTGGTACCGATCATTCTGTATTATGGTGGGAACTGGTACCGATCATTCTGTATTATGGTGGGAACTGGTACCGATCATTCTGTATTATGGTGGGAACTGGTACCGATCATTCTGTATTATGGTGAGAACTGGTATCGATCGTTCTGTATTATGATGAGAACTGGTACCGATCATTCTGTATTATGGTGGGAACTGGTACCGATCATTCTGTATTATCATACACATAATATTACCAATAGTTCAATTGTGTAAATACAAAATATCTTTATATCTGTCAAATATCGAATGAAAAATATAATCAGAAATCACACACAGATATAAATCCTTTTCTTCCACCAATGAAGGATCAGAGCCGGGACAAGGGGTGGGCAGAAGGGGCGGCTGCCCTGGGCGCAGTGGTTTATTGCAGGGATGGGGGCTCCCTAAGGGATGCTGGGTGACCCGGCACTGTACAACATTGTCATTGGGAAGATTTTCCTTCACTTCCTGTCGCACAGCCAAACAGGAAGTGGGATGAATCCCTGCAAATGAAGGGGATTCTTTGGGGGACCCCCCAGGTTTCCACAACTAGTGTCCCCCATTGGAAGATTTCTCCCTATTTTCCTGTCCACACTAATCATGGCAGCTCAGTATATAGAGAGAGGAGTCTTCACCGCTCTGCTCAGTATATAGAGAGAGAGAGGAGTCTTCACCGCTCTGCTCAGTATATAGACAGCGGAGTCTTCACCGCTCTGCTCAGTATATAGGGAGAGGAGTCACCGCTCTGCTCAGTATATAGAGAGAGGAGTCTTCACCGCTCTGCTCAGTATATAGAGAGAGGAGTCTTCACCGCTCTGCTCAGTATATAGGGAGAGGAGTCTTCACCGCTCTGCTCAGTATATAGAGAGAGAGAAGAGTCTTCACCGCTCTGCTCAGTATATAGAGAGAGGAGTCTTCACCGCTCTGCTCAGTATATAGACAGCGGAGTCTTCACCTCTCTGCTCAGTATATAGGGAGAGGAGTCACCGCTCTGCTCAGTATATAGAGAGAGGAGTCTTCACCGCTCTGCTCAGTATATAGAGAGAGGAGTCTTCACCGCTCTGCTCAGTATATAGGGAGAGGAGTCTTCACCGCTCTGCTCAGTATATAGAGAGAGAGAAGAGTCTTCACCGCTCTGCTCAGTATATAGAGAGAGGAGTCTTCACCGCTCTGCTCAGTATATAGAGAGAGGAGTCTTCACCGCTCTGCTCAGTATATAGAGAGAGGAGTCTTCACCGCTCTGCTCAGTATATAGAGAGAGGAGTCTTCACTGCTCTGCTCAGTATATAGAGAGAGAGAAGAGTCTTCACCGCTCTGCTCAGTATATAGAGAGAGGAGTCTTCACTGCTCTGCTCAGTATATAGAGAGAGAAGAGTCTTCACCGCTCTGCTCAGTATATAGAGAGAGGAGTCTTCACCGCTCTGCTCAGTATATAGAGAGAGGAGTCTTCACCGCTCTGCTCAGTATATAGAGAGAGAGGAGTCTTCACCGCTCTTCTCAGTATATAGACAGCGGAGTCTTCACCGCTCTGCTCAGTATATAGAGAGAGGAGTCTTCACCGCTCTGCTCAGTATATAGAGAGAGGAGTCTTCACCGCTCTGCTCAGTATATAGGGAGAGGAGTCCTCACCGCTCTGCTCAGTATATAGGGAGAGGAGTCTTCACCGCTCTGCTCAGTATATAGAGAGAGGAGTCTTCACCGCTCTGCTCAGTATATAGGGAGAGGAGTCCTCACCGCTCTGCTCAGTATATAGAGAGAGGGAGGAGTCTTCACCGCTCTGCTCAGTATATAGAGAGAGAGAGGAGTCTTCACCGCTCTGCTCAGTATATAGAGAGAGAGAGGAGTCTTCACCGCTCTTCTCAGTATATAGACAGCGGAGTCTTCACCGCTCTGCTCAGTATATAGGGAGAGGAGTCTTCACCGCTCTGCTCAGTATATAGGGAGAGGAGTCTTCACCGCTCTGCTCAGTATATAGAGAGAGGGAGAGTCTTCACCGCTCTGCTCAGTATATAGGGAGAGGAGTCTTCACCGCTCTGCTCAGTATATAGGGAGAGGAGTCCTCACCGCTCTGCTCAGTATATAGAGAGAGGAGTCTTCACCGCTCTGCTCAGTATATAGAGAGAGGAGTCTTCACCGCTCTGCTCAGTATATAGGGAGAGGAGTCTTCACCGCTCTGCTCAGTATATAGACAGCGGAGTCTTCACCGCTCTGCTCAGTATATAGAGAGAGGAGTCTTCACCGCTCTGATAAGTATATAGAGAGAGGAGTCTTCACCGCTCTGCTCAGTATATAGAGAGAGGAGTCTTCACCGCTCTGCTCAGTATATAGAGAGAGGAGTCTTCACCGCTCTGCTCAGTATATAGAGAGAGGAGTCTTCACCGCTCTGCTCAGTATATAGGGAGAGGAGTCTTCACCGCTCTGCTCAGTATATAGAGAGAGGAGTCACCGCTCTGCTCAGTATATAGGGAGAGGAGTCACCGCTCTGCTCAGTATATAGAGAGAGGAGTCTTCACCGCTCTGCTCAGTATAGAGAGAGAGGAGTCTTCACCGCTCTGCTCAGTATATAGGGAGAGGAGTCTTCACCGCTCTGCTCAGTATAGAGAGAGAGGAGTCTTCACCGCTCTGCTCAGTATATAGGGAGAGGAGTCTTCACCGCTCTGCTCAGTATATAGGGAGAGGAGTCTTCACCGCTCTGCTCAGTATATAGAGAGAGGAGTCTTCACCGCTCTGCTCAGTATATAGGGAGAGGAGTCTTCACCGCTCTGCTCAGTATATAGAGAGAGGAGTCTTCACCGCTCTGCTCAGTATATAGAGAGAGGAGTCTTCACCGCTCTGCTCAGTATATAGAGAGAGGAGTCTTCACCGCTCTGCTCAGTATATAGGGAGAGGAGTCTTCACCGCTCTGCTCAGTATATAGAGAGAGGAGTCTTCACCGCTCTGCTCAGTATATAGAGAGAGGAGTCTTCACCGCTCTGCTCAGTATATAGAGAGAGAGGAGTCTTCACCGCTCTGCTCAGTATATAGAGAGAGGAGTCTTCACCGCTCTGCTCAGTATATAGAGAGAGGAGTCTTCACCGCTCTTCTCAGTATATAGACAGCGGAGTCTTCACCGCTCTGCTCAGTATATAGAGAGAGGAGTCTTCACCGCTCTGCTCAGTATATAGAGAGAGGAGTCTTCACCGCTCTGCTCAGTATATAGAGAGAGGAGTCTTCACCGCTCTGCTCAGTATATAGAGAGAGGAGTCTTCACCGCTCTGCTCAGTATAGAGAGAGGAGTCTTCACCGCTCTGCTCAGTATATAGGGAGAGGAGTCTTCACCGCTCTGCTCAGTATAGAGAGAGGAGTCTTCACCGCTCTGCTCAGTATATAGAGAGAGGAGTCTTCACCGCTCTGCTCAGTATATAGAGAGAGGAGTCTTCACCGCTCTGCTCAGTATATAGAGAGAGGAGTCTTCACCGCTCTGCTCAGTATATAGAGAGAGGAGTCTTCACCGCTCTGCTCAGTATATAGAGAGAGGAGTCTTCACCGCTCTGCTCAGTATATAGAGAGAGGAGTCTTCACCGCTCTGCTCAGTATATAGAGAGAGGAGTCTTCACCGCTCTGCTCAGTATATAGGGAGAGGAGTCTTCACCGCTCTGCTCAGTATATAGAGAGAGAGTCTTCACCGCTCTGCTCAGTATATAGAGAGAGGAGTCTTCACCGCTCTGCTCAGTATATAGAGAGAGGAGTCTTCACCGCTCTGCTCAGTATATAGAGAGAGGAGTCTTCACCGCTCTGCTCAGTATAGAGAGAGGAGTCTTCACCGCTCTGCTCAGTATATAGGGAGAGGAGTCTTCACCGCTCTGCTCAGTATATAGGGAGAGGAGTCACCGCTCTGCTCAGTATATAGAGAGAGGAGTCTTCACCGCTCTGCTCAGTATATAGAGAGAGGAGTCTTCACCGCTCTGCTCAGTATATAGGGAGAGGAGTCTTCACCGCTCTGCTCAGTATAGAGAGAGAGGAGTCTTCACCGCTCTGCTCAGTATATAGGGAGAGGAGTCACCGCTCTGCTCAGTATATAGAGAGAGGAGTCTTCACCGCTCTGCTCAGTATATAGAGAGAGGAGTCTTCACCGCTCTGCTCAGTATAGAGAGAGAGGAGTCTTCACCGCTCTGCTCAGTATATAGACAGCGGAGTCTTCACCGCTCTGCTCAGTATATAGAGAGAGGAGTCTTCACCGCTCTGCTCAGTATATAGAGAGAGGAGTCTTCACCGCTCTGCTCAGTATAGAGAGAGAGGAGTCTTCACCGCTCTGCTCAGTATATAGGGAGAGGAGTCTTCACCGCTCTGCTCAGTATATAGAGAGAGGAGTCTTCACCGCTCTGCTCAGTATATAGAGAGAGGAGTCTTCACCGCTCTGCTCAGTATATAGGGAGAGGAGTCTTCACCGCTCTGCTCAGTATATAGAGAGAGGAGTCTTCACCGCTCTGCTCAGGATCACTTCATTCTTCTCCTCCCCAAAACCTTTTATATTTATAGACAGGAAGGAGAATTGGAGACACAGAACTTTCCTCTCCCTCTCTGACCGCATGTCAGAGGAGAGCCGATAATCCGTGCAGCCCCACCAGTAATGCCAATCTGTGCCCACCAGTGAAGCCAATCAGTGACCACCAGTGAAGCCAATCTGTGCCCACCAGTGAAGCCAATCTGTGCCCACCAGTGAAGCCAATCAGTGACCACCAGTGAAGCCAATCAGTGACCACCAGTGAAGCCAATCTGTGCCCACCAGAGAAGCCAATCTGTGCCCACCAGTGAAGCCAATCAGTGACCACCAGTGAAGCCAATCTGTGCCCACCAGTGAAGCCAATCTGTGCCCACCAGTGAAGCCAATCAGTGACCACCAGTGAAGCCAATCAGTGACCACCAGTGAAGCCAATCTGTGCCCACCAGTGAAGCCAATCAGTGACCACCAGTGAAGCCAATCTGTGCCCACCAGTGAAGCCAATCAGTGACCACCAGTGAAGCCAATCAGTGACCACCAGTGAAGCCAATCTGTGCCCACCAGTGAAGCCAATCAGTGACCACCAGTGAAGCCAATCTGTGCCCACCAGTGAAGCCAATCTGTGCCCACCAGTGAAGCCAATCAGTGACCACCAGTGAAGCCAATCTGTGCCCACCAGTGAAGCCAATCTGTGCCCACCAGTGAAGCCAATCAGTGCCCACCAGTGAAGCCAATCAGTGCCCATCAGTAATGCCAATCTGTGCCCATCAGTAATGCCAATCTGTGCCCACCAGTGAAGCCAATCAGTGCCCACCAGTGAAGCCAATCAGTGCCCACCAGTGAAGCCAATCAGTGACCACCATTGAAGCCAGTCAGTGCCCACCAGTTGTCTCGGAAGGAATGATGGCAGCGGGAACCACTGCAGTATCTGGGAGCTCGCTGGGCTCATCTGGTTCTTCTGAGGAAGAGTCTGCCTTGGCCAGAGTAGGACTCGGCAGTGGACGTAGGATCTTCCACGGTGGTATATTCACAGGCCCGATCCGCCCTCATCACCCTTGACGGCATCGGCGGTCTGGCAGCTATCAGCAGCAGTTCTCCGCATTGACAGCACCGGCTCCAAGGGCGCATAAATAGGGCAAACCTGGAACACCGCCGGCAGATAATCCCCATAGCCATGGAGCTTTGAGAAATATACAGGGCGATCTCGCCCTTCAGTACCATCCAAATACCCGTGGCAGTAATCGTGGTTCCAGATGCGAAGAAACGGGCGATTTCCCGCGGGTCATATTCAGCCGACATGGGTTGAGGGACTTCAAATCCTGGAGCTCCTAAGTGCACAATGTTTCCTTTCAGACCACGAGGTCTCAGTATGTGAACCCAAGATGGCGACCCAAAGAGTAATGTGTCCTCCTCTGCAGAGCGAGAACTCCTCCCCCTACCGACGGATTGGTTCTCTGGGAACTGTGGTACACGCCTTCTTCATGCTGCAACAACCCAAATCAATACTGGAGTCCATTTTAGAGTCTGTATTAACCCTCACAGTGCTGGCGGAAGTGTCAAAAGACCAGGCTGATCCTCTCCCCTGAGCAGTGAGACTTGTTGGTTCTTCCCCACATTGGTAGTTCACACAACAAAGCAGACATGCCAACCTGCAAAAACTCATTTCAGGGAGGTGACGCTTCACGCTGGCGCCGACCCCGATGACTGGACACACATAAGGGCACGGGGCACATAGCAGGGCATGGGGCACACAGAGAGGCATGGGGCACACAGGGGCACTGGGCACACACCAGGACATGGAGCACACAGCAAGGCATGGGGTACACAATAGGGCACACATCATGGGGCACAGATCAGGGCATGGGGCACATAGGGCACACAGCGGGGCATGAGGCATACAGGAGGGCACACAGCAGGGCACACAGGGGCACTGGGCACACATCAGGGCATGGGGCACACAGCAGGGCACACAGCAGGGCATAAGGCATACAGGAGGGCACACAGCAGGGCACACAGCAGGGCATAAGGCATACAGGAGGGCACACAGCAGGGCACACAGCAGGGCATAAGGCATACAGGAGGGCACACAGCAGGGCACATCATGGAACACACATCAGGACATGGGGCACACAGGGGCACTGGGCACACATCAGGACATGGGGCACACAGCAGGGCACACATCAGGACATGGGGCACACAGAAGGGCACATCATGGAACACACATCAGGACATGGGGCACCCAGGGGCACTGGGCACAGAGCAAGACATGGGGCACACAGCAGGGCAGGGGGCACACATCTGGGCACAGGGAACATCATAGGGCACACAGCAAGACATGGGGCACACAGCAGGGCAGGGGGCACACATCTGGGCACAGGGAACATCATAGGGCACACAGCAAGACATGGGACACACAGCAGGGCAAACAGCGGGGCATGGGGCACATAATGGGGCACACCACAGGGCATGGGGCACACTTTACAGCAAGATCTAAGCAGCTGCTGTTATATTACTTGCAGACTGGCATGGGAAGAGGCTGTCAGTACCCCGGTGGCACGCTTCTCACCACCGGCCCTCCATCTGGTCCCTGCAATATACAGTTACTGTTAAATCTGGGGAATGTTCCGGTATATGCAGCTATACTAATGTAAAGATCTTCTCTGCATGTGAGAAGGAAGATGGCTCAAGAAGAACAGGATTGTATCAATGGTGAAGCAGGAGAAGAATCTTTTATATACACGGCGCTGTATATAGAAAAATAATTCTGTGAACTATCGTAACAAATGTGTGTATATATATATATATATATATATATATATATAGATAAAAGCTGAGCCAACACATATGATATCACATATAAGCACAGTAAGCCCCTCCAATAACCGTACATAAATGCCTTGTGTTTGAGGAGAATGTGTTCATTGAGCTCTGTGCATTTTACCTCTCGTGGCACACTCTTCCCCCCCGGCCCCTCCCTCCCGTCCACCTTAGAAGCACCTGTAGGAGGGGCCGGGGGGAGGAGCGTGCCACGAGAGGTCTCAGCGCAGCATGGGGCACCAGTATGGGGTGTGTCTCCAGATCTCCCGGCTCTGTCCCACCCCCTCCCCTGGCCACAGACAGAAGACGGAGCATCTTGAGCGGCCGCCGCGGCCATACTCCATTCGGCCGCTTGGGTTGCTCTGTCTGTGGCTGAGTGACAGTCCCAGCCGGGAGATCGCCCGGCGCTCGTGGGTGTCCGGGAGCCCGCAGTCAAATGCGGGAGACTTGAGAAGTCTGGTAAAGGAGACTTGCCACCTTCCCAAATCCTGATCAAATTGATGACGGTTGCTAAGAGCGACGGCTGCAGAGATAACCCCTTGGCCTCAAGTTGAGCGCCAAATGTAGCAAGGTCCCAGGCCTCCTTTTATCTAATGAGAACCTCCAGAGCCAGAGATAGCTGACATCCTTCTGTATATGGTGGGTTCTGAGGCATGGTGGGTGCAGAGTAGTTAAAGTTATTTGGCGCCAGACACTTCCTGAATGCAAAAGAAAGTTTATTTCTCTTAACAAACTTTTGTGGGGGAGAGAGGGTTAGGGCCAGGACACCCTCAGGTAGTTGCAAGATTAATTGACAGACTCCTAGACTTCAATAGGATGACAGCCATGCAAGGAAAGGCATCCAGCAAGACACCACATCTGGATGTGTAGGAATGCTGTCTCCTATGGCAACAGTTTTTAACAGTTCCTAACACAAATTGTAACAGTTCTTTCACTTCCACTACAGTCTCTCCTTGTAGTTCTTCAGCCCACTGAGCTCCCGATCTCTCTCACTACACCCTCTGATTCACTGCCATTGAATCCCTTGAGCTCCTCCAATCTTCATGGTGGTATCTTCCTTAAGGGTCACCCCCACCTCTCTGCTGGCTCCCTAGCTTGGCACTCCAGATACTTCTCAAGCTTCACCCCGCTGGCCTGCTCGGTCCCTGGCTTGACACACAAGGCTGCTCTGCAAGTGTCACCTCCGATGGTTGGGTCTCTGGCTTGAAACCCATTGAAGTTTCCAGATTCTTCACCGTCCCCGGTTGGTGAAAATACTGCTCTGGTACTTGCTTCAGTTACTCACTGAGGTCCCTGGTAATAAGGTGGTCGGTCCCTTACTGGCGACAACTTCCCCTCTACCTCCGACTACGACAGGTTCTCCATCCGGCAGAACCATCACTTTCGGTTGGACTGCTCTCTTGCTTCTGGATAGGCCCTCAGACAGCCTAGCAGCCCAGGGCACACAACACACGTCCACCCAGACAGCCGTCCAGGTGGCACAGAACCCGATCACCTGACTCCACCGGAATATATAGGCTCTTCCAGCAGGCCAAAGGATTCAGGAAAACCCCTGCCCATTGGCTAAGATACCCTATATACCCATAACCTGACCTTGGGTTGCCCTTCTCATATCTAGTACCACCAAGTAGTATTTTGTGTGGCCACCATTATTTTCCAGCACTGCCTTAACCCTCTTGGGCATGGAGGTCACCAGAGCTTCACAGGTTGTCACTGGAGTCCTCTTCCCCTCCCCCATGATGACATCACAGAGCTGGTGGATGTTAGAGACCTTGCGCTCCTCCACCTTCCGTTTGAGGATGTCCCACAGATGATCAATAGGGTTTAGGTCTGGAGACATGCTTGGCCAGTCCATCACCTTTACCCTCAGCTTCTTTAGCAAGGCAGTGGTGGTCTTGGAGGTGTGTTTGGGGTGGTTATCATGTTGGAATACTGCCCTGCGGTCCAGTCTCTGAAGGGAGGGGATCATGCTCTGCTTCAGTAGGTCACAGTACATGTTGGCATTCATGGTCCCCTCAATGATCTGTAGCCCCCCAGTGCCGGCAGCACTCATGTACCCCCAGACCATGACACTCCCACCACCATGCTTGACTGTAGACAAGACACACTTGTCTTTGTCCTCCTCACCTGGTTGCCCCCACACACGCTTCTCACCATCTGAACCAAATACGTTTATCTTGGTCTCATCAGACCACAGGACATGGTTCCAGTAATCCATGTCCTTAGTCTGCTTGTCTTCAGTAAACTGTTTGTGGTCTTTCTTGTGCATCATCTTTAGAAGAGGCTTCCTTCTGGGATGACAGCCATGCAGACCAATTTGATGCAGTGTGCGGCGTATGGTCTGATCACTGACAGGCTGACCCCCCCCACCCCTACAACCTCTGCAGCAATGCTGGCAGCACTCATACGTCTATTTCCCAAAGACAACCTCTGGATATGACGCTGAGCACGTGACCTCAACTTCTTTGGTGGACCATGGCGAGGCCTGTTCTGAGGGGAACCTCTCCTGTTATACCGCTGTATGGTCTTGGCCACCGTGCTGCAGATCAGTTTCAGGGTCTTGGCAATCTTCTTATAGTCTAGGCCATCTTTATGTAGAGCAACAATTCTTTTTTTCAGATCCTCAGAGAGTTCTTTGCCATGAGGTGCCATGTTGTACTTCCAGTGACCAGTATGAGAGAGTGAGAGCGATAACACCAAATTTAACACACCTGCTCCCCATTCACACCTGAGACCTTGTAACACTAACGAGTCACATGACACCGGGGGAGGGAAAATGGCTAATTGGGCCCAATTTGGAGATTTTCACTTAGGGGTGTACTGACTTTTGTTGCCAGCGGTTTAGACATTAATGGCTGTGTGTTGAGTTATTTTGAGGGGACAGCAAATTTACACTGTTATACAAGCTGTACACTCACTACTTTACATTGTAGACAAGTGTCATTTCTTCAGTGTTGTCACATGAAAAGATAGAAGAAAAGATTTACACAAATGTCACTGAGGGGTGTACTTACTTCTGTCAGCACCTCCTTCCTCCTGCCGGTGATCCCTCTAGTGATATAAAGATCTATGTAGAGGAATCAGGACCTCCTTCCTCCCCCTGGTGATCCCTCTAGTGATATAAAGATCTATATAGAGGAATCAGGACCTCCTTCCTCCCCCTGGTGATCCCTCTAGTGATATAAAGATCTATATAGAGGAATCAGGACCTCCTTCCTCCCCCTGGTGATCCCTCTAGTGATATAAAGATCTATATAGAGGAATCAGGACCTCCTTCCTCCTGATGGTGACCCCTCTAGTGATATAAAGATCTATATAGAGGAATCAGGACCTCCTTCCTCCTGATGGTGACCCCTCTAGTGATATAAAGATCTATATAGAGGAATCAGGACCTCCTTCCTTCCCCTGGTGATCCCTCTAGTGATATAAAGATCTATATAGAGGAATCAGGACCTCCTTCCTCCCCCTGGTGACCCCTCTAGTGATATAAAGATCTATATAGAGGAATCAGGACCTCCTTCCTCCTGCTGGTGACCCCTCTAGTGATATAAAGATCTATATAGAGGAATCAGGACCTCCTTCCTCCTGCTGGTGATCCCTCTAGTGATATAAAGATCTATATAGAGGAATCAGGACCTCCTTCCTCCTGCTGGTGACCCCTCTAGTGATATAAAGATCTATATAGAGGAATCAGGACCTCCTTCCTCCTCATGGTGATCCCTCTAGTGATATAAAGATCTATATAGAGGAATCAGGACCTCCTTCCTCCCCCTGGTGATCCCTCTAGTGATATAAAGATCTATATAGAGGAATCAGGACCTCCTTCCTCCTGATGGTGATCCCTCTAGTGATATAAAGATCTATATAGAGGAATCAGGACCTCCTTCCTCCCCCTGGTGACCCCTCTAGTGATATATAGATCTATATAGAGGAATCAGGACCTCCTTCCTCCCCCTGGTGACCCCTCTAGTGATATAAAGATCTATATAGAGGAATCAGGACCTCCTTCCTCCCCCTGGTGACCCCTCTAGTGATATAAAGATCTATATAGAGGAATCAGGACCTCCTTCCTCCCCCTGGTGATCCCTCTAGTGATATAAAGATCTCTATAGAGGAATCAGGACCTCCTTCCTCCTCCTGGTGACCCCTCTAGTGATATAAAGATCTATATAGAGGAATCAGGACCTCCTTCCTCCTGCTGGTGACCCCTCTAGTGATATAAAGATCTATATAGAGGAATCAGGACCTCCTTCCTCCCCCTGGTGACCCCTCTAGTGATATAAAGATCTATATAGAGGAATCAGGACCTCCTTCCTCCCCCTGGTGATCCCTCTAGTGATATAAAGATCTATATAGAGGAATCAGGACCTCCTTCCTCCTGCTGGTGACCCCTCTAGTGATATAAAGATCTATATAGAGGAATCAGGACCTCCTTCCTCCTGCCGGTGATCCCTCTAGTGATATAAAGATCTATATAGAGGAATCAGGACCTCCTTCCTCCCCCTGGTGACCCCTCTAGTGATATAAAGATCTATATAGAGGAATCAGGACCTCCTTCCTCCTCCTGGTGACCCCTCTAGTGATATATAGATCTATATAGAGGAATCAGGACCTCCTTCCTCCTGCTGGTGACCCCTCTAGTGATATAAAGATCTATATAGAGGAATCAGGACCTCCTTCCTCCCCCTGGTGATCCCTCTAGTGATATAAAGATCTATATAGAGGAATCAGGACCTCCTTCCTCCTGCTGGTGACCCCTCTAGTGATATAAAGATCTATATAGAGGAATCAGGACCTCCTTCCTCCTGCTGGTGACCCCTCTAGTGATATAAAGATCTATATAGAGGAATCAGGACCTCCTTCCTCCTCATGGTGATCCCTCTAGTGATATAAAGATCTTTCCTGACAGACTCCATGGCAGCATAGGTGTAGGTTAAACCCAACTCCTCTCTTACTCTATTGGACCCCTACTCCAATACATTTTTGCACCAAGCCAGAGGCCACATTCCTTTTTTGTCCACCTCCTAATGGCCAAAATGTTTGAAGTCTTACCTTGGAAAAAGCGTCCACGATCAAGGCCTGGATGCTCGCAAGTGCCGGGAGGCATATGGAGACTCCATAGTCCCTAGCTATTAGCAGGGTGGAGTAAGGCGATGGATGAGGTATCCATAAAGCCTGGCCATTGGCAGGCAAAGCCGCAGTCCAGCCATATTACCTGAGACTGGAGTCACGCCATCAGACAGTTTCAAATTAGTGGTCATGCTATTAGACAAGTTTTTTTGGTTGGACATTCAACAGAGAAAAACTAGATGGTGCAATATATAAAATAATGATTACACAGAGTTGTCACACATATATCACTCTCTATAACATTTACAATATGGTACGATTTTACTGTTGAAATTTAAAGATACATGTAGCGATGTGGACTACAGTTATAATATTGTGCAATTTCCCCATCATTCTTCACCTATAGTATATCCCTCTAGTGCTGGGCGCCATCATATCTGTGAGCCTGACAAAAAGGATTGTGGGACTAGTAGTCTTTCAGCCTGGTGAATCCGTTGCGTGACATTACATCTGGACTACACATCCCAGGGATCCTTGCTACAACCCGAGGAGACTCCTGGGAGGAACTAGAATTTATATTATATTAGGAGATATGCCCCGCGCTCTCTTCTTCTTCGTGCACCTTGCCGAGTGCCTACCATACGGTGATCGAGTGATTCCAACCCGGCCCCGGAGGGCCTGTCTCTGCCTTCTGTTTGTCAGACATCTATGCGGCACCAACCCAGCAGATCGACGCTACAGTCGTCTGCACTCTGTAGCTGTGGGTCATCGCTGGTCGCTTCACTGAAGGACGTCTCTTCCCGAGTCGCTGTCTGCAATGCGTTTAGCCGGTCCGGTCGTTGGTGAGAGGGCAATTGCCCATCTTTTGCAATCCTTCCCTGTTACTTTATTCATACACTGTGTATAGACACCTTTACCTAAAACCACTTCAAGGAGTACCATTAGCCTGTTTAAGCCATCTGACTGTGCCTTATTGGATACAATCGAATGAGCTCCAACTGCCGGTGAAGGCTATCAGGCCTGCATCTTGGACATTGCTGTTCTTACCATTTAAAGGGCCTTATTCTACCCCTATTCTGTCTGATCTCTCATTAGGATGAAAAGGTTGAATAGACCGGCCTGGGGTTCCCCTTTAGTGTGTGACTACCTGCCTTAGATAGCCAAGCCTTTACTGTCCTTACTGTCCTTACAGGTCATGGTCCAGGTGGTCCTTCATAGGACATAAATGTATATTATGCTCTTGTGCTGTTGAACTTGTTCCTAAGCTGTCTTGTCGGGAAATTTATTCTCCCGAGTCTGGGCTGTTATCAAGAACTCGGTTGACCAATTACCCTCCTTTGTATATAAATACCACACTGCTTACTCCAGTAAAAGCTGAGATAGTATAAACATATTTGACTTGTGTGACGTGTCATTTAAAGGTGCTGTGAAAGATGTCTGAACCCAGAGTGTCAGGTGGGTTGGAATGTTCACAGGGTCATGGCGATGCAGATGAACAGGTAGATCCAAGCAGTCCTCAAGGGGGCCGTGCTACATACAGAGCCCCAAATACCCCTCCATGATATCTTACAATATGCTATAATTTTACTCTGGAGATTTAAAGATATAGACACCCAAATATCATCTATTGGCTAAAAAGTGACATTTTCACATTACTTCAGATTGGCTCAGAAACAAAATCTCCCATTGGAGCAATAAGTTTACAATGCAAATGTGTCATAGGCACCCCCTCTATGATATCTTTCAATATGGTATGATTTTACTGTGGAAATTTAAAGAGACGGAGCCCAAAATATCAACTTATTGTTTAGAAAAGCAACACTTTTCAAAAGGTATAAATACATAAAAAACTAAATCTCCCATTGGAGCAACATATTTACATATACCCCCTTCATGCACAAGTCTAATGGCCCCCTAAACAGGAAGTGGATTGTTCAGGGGTGATGTGGCTGAACTTATTCTATCTGTTGAATTTCTGTAGAACTGGCTGATTTCCTGCTATGAAATTTTTTCAGCTTGGAGTCGGGTGTCCGGGTTTCAGGCCGCCTAAAACCTGAACACCCGACTCAGCCCGGGCTGGGCGGCAACCTTTAACCACTTGCTTACTGGGCACCTTTACCCCCCTTCCTGCCCAGACCAATGTTCAGCTTTCAGCACTGTCCCACTTTGAATGACAATTACGCGGTCATACAACACTGTACCCAAACTACATTTTTATCATTCTTCCCACAAATAGAGCTTTCTTTTGCTGGTATTTCATCACCTCTGGGGGGTTTTTATTTTTTGTTAAAAAATTTAAAAAGACCGATTTAAAAAAAAAAAAAAAATCATTGATGTACACTGATGGGCACCGATAGGCTGCATTGGTGGGCACTGATGGGTGGCACTGAAGGGCACTAATAGGTGGCACTGATAGCTGGCACTGATAGGTGGCAGTGATGGGCACTGATCGGCACTGGTAGGTGACACTAATAGGCAGCACTGCTAGATGGCACTGATGAGGCACTGATTGGCACCACTGGTGGGCATTGATAGGTGGCACTTGTGGGCATTGATAGGTGGCACTGATTGCTGGCACTTTATGTACTGGTGGGCACTGATTCGTGGCACTGTGGGCACTGGCAGGCGGTTCTGGTGGGCACAGATGAGGCGGCTTCACTTCTTCCTCTTCAGGACCGATGTCCCTTCAACAGAAGCCGGGGATCGGCTGTCAGCGTGAGAAGAAAAAGAAAACGATTACCAATCTTCTGTTTACATCACGTGATCAGCTGTCATTGGCTGACAGCTGATCACGTGGTAAAGGGGCCGGAATCAACCCCTTACTTTGATCTGTGATCACCTGAGTCTCATTGACTCAGTGATCACAGCGCGCTCCCTGCAAGGGGCACGTGAGGAGCGTGCAAAGGGGATGACGTCTATTGACAGCCTCCTGGCAAAGTATGACGGCTACAGCGTGGATTTGAAAGGGTTAATAACGAGACGCACTGACGTGTAACCGGCCGCACTGACGGTCATTGTTGAACCACAAGCACGAGCTAGCGCCGAAAAAAAGGCCTGGTTTCGCGCATGCACAGTTCCGTCAAGATGGCGGTGGCCGAGAAGGTGCACCGGCGCCGCCGGGCTGCAGAGACTCCAGTGCATGCGCGCTGCAGGTGGTGACGTCAGCATGGTGAGGACTATCCATTGAGTTGTATTGTGGGCTTAGGCAACATCTTCCCCAGGATTGAAGCTCTCTGTCAGAGGTAGGTGCTGAGGCTCCCTCTGTTCTGCATACTGGTTCCCATGCTTTGCCTTTCAGTCTGCCTTGCTGAGCAATACACTGCTATGGACATTTCACCGCCCCCCGGTGGCCAGCCCTCTCACAGCAGGTAGGAACGGTGTATTTAACCCTTTTTCTCCTGGGATGGCCTGGGTGCCGACCTCAAAGTTTGTTTTCATCCTTTTTTTTCCTCCTTCCCTCTCTCTCTTGACAGCCATTCTAGGTGTGAAGGCCAACACACGGCAAGCGAAGATGGAGACCTTCCAAAGTCGCAACACCGGCACTCCGCTTTTAGATCTGGTCGCCATAGGTCGTCATCCAGATCTAGGCATCACAGGAGAGATTCCGGATCCTCATCCAGGCACCGCTCTCACCGCTACACCAGCCACCCTAAAGGGAAATCCTGCTGGGGGTGCCGGTCCCAGGTCCCGGAAGGCAGATCCCTCTGCGAACCGGTTAAGGAATCCCTTAAAGAAATGGGCATCAGCCACATCCGTATCCCTTCCACCAGGTTAGCAGACTCCCTTGAGAGAGACGTCCATAACACACTGGAACCCTCTCAGCCCAGCTGCCCATCCGTCGGAACCTCAGATAGCGAGTCGAAGGTGGACGATCCTGGCGCAGGCTTTGCCCTGGTGCCACCCTTGGTAAGGGCGATCAAGGAAGCATTAAAGTGGGAGGAGCCGGTGGAGTCACCATCTAAACAGAGGTAATATTTCAAGCATCTCAAAAAAGAGCGCCTAAATTTTCAATTTCTAGAAGAACTTGGAGAGATTGTTATGGACGAATGGGGCAAGGTTAAGAAGAACTCCTTGCTAACGAAGGTGGCCAAGTTATATTCCTTCAAGAGTGAGGAAGTTAAACACTTGGAATCAGTACCTTTGGTAGACGCAGCCTTGATGCAGTTGGTAAATCACGTAACTCTTCCACTAGAGGATATGCTGTCCTTTACAGATGGCCTTCAGAGAAGGATCAACACTGACCTCAACCGGATTTATGTGACAGCGGGCATGGCCTGCAAACCAGCCCTGGCGCTGGTAGCTATGTCCAAAGCAATGAAGGTCTGCACAGATAATGCACATAAGGCCTTGAGAAGCGTCTCGGAAGAAGCGGCCAAAAGTTCGGGCGTTCAAGAGCTGAGGCTGGCGTTGGCTTTTCTGGGGGAGGCCTCGATCGACATTATCAGCCTGGTAGCACGTGCCATGCTTTCCTCTGTCACTGGAAAGCACGCCTTGTGGTTTCGGCCGTGGTTAGCCAACCCCGCCTCTAAGCAGGCATGGTGTAAGATTCCCTTTGAGGGTTCCTCGCTCTTCTGCAACAAGACGGACAGCGCCATAACCCATGCCATGGGGGGGAAAGTTGGGGTTTCTGCACCAAGACCAGCGCTTGCTAAGCCAGAAGAGGACACAACCCAGGAGACAAGGCTCGGAAAACATGCCAGTGACACACGTCTCTACAGACCTGGCCGTGATTTCAGAAAGAATTGGAGGAGAAAACAGTCTTCATTTCAGAAGTCTTCAAAAAAGCGGGACCTCAGGCCACCAAGTCTTTTTGAGATTGGGCCCGCTCAGGCAGGCCAGGTGGGAACACACCTGCTCCACTCCTGGCATGTCTGGGCAGTCTCAATCCAGCACTTTTAGACCATCAGGATGATCTGGTTCTTGAGAGGGGGAGGCTGGAGGCCCTAGGCTGCCAGGATGGGGTCATTTCTACACTGATGAGCACTAGAGGAGCAAGCATGAACAGGGTCTTCGAGAGAATATGGTCAAGATTTATGGAATACATGGCCACCACTACCGGCTGATGCAGCAACCTGGCAATCCAGGATATTATGAATTTTCTACAAATCCGGCCTTGACCTGCCCCTGTCAGTCAGTTCCCTCCAGGTACAGGTGTCTGCAATCTCAGCCTTCATCGGGATGTCCTGGGCTAGACACCCTCTTGACTGCCAGTTTTAGAGCAGAAGGGGAAAAAGAGAAAGGAAAACTTCCAGGGGCTTTTGTGCAGCTTACAAGAAATATTATACTTGTTGAATGTAAAAAATATACAGTTGTGCTTAAAAGTTTGCATACCCTGGCAGAAATTGTGAAATTTTGGCATTAATATTGAAAATATGACTGATCATGACAAAAAAATGTCTGTAAGAGTCCCGGGCTTACTACACATGCACCAATGGCGCGTTGCCGCAAGAGGAAATCCGTGCCAACTGAGCATGCTCCAAAGACGCCTTAGTGTGCTAACCCACACCTGTGAAAAAGACTTGATGGAAAAAGGCAGGAATATGCCCAGGAGGAGCACAGGAAGTGACATCAACCTCATGGAAAAAGGCGGGAAAATGCCCAGGAGGAGCACAGAAAGTGACATCAACCTGATTGAAAAATGCTGGAAAATGCCCAGGAGGAGCACAGGAAGTGACATCAACCTGATGTAAAAAGGCGGGAAAATCCCCAGGAGGCGCACAGGAAGTGACCTCAAACTTCCCTATATAAGTTCAGCCCAGACACTGCCAAATTGCTGGATTATCTTCAGTCCCCCTTGTTCTTGTGCTAGTATGTGATCTGTCTGAACCTGTTGTGACCTGGAAACCTATTTGACTACTCTTGATTGCTGCTTGCCATTGACCTCGGATTTGTACCTTGAGCATTCTACTTCTTTGCCCCTTTTGTACTCAGCTGCCAGATTGGAAGTACCGACACCCGGCTTGGATCTCGACCATTCTTCTTCTGATTAACCCTTTTATACTTCGTTGCCCAACTGGACTTGACCTCGGCTCGGATCTTGGACTAAGGCTTGCACGGTGCTCTGCACCCCTGGCACCCGTGCCACTCGGTGTCCACCAAGTCTCTGTCTCCATCTCCAGAGGCTTCAAGGACCCGAGGTGCAGGGGAGGCCTCCCCACTACTTCGGTCTCACATCAGGTATGTGGCTCTCAATACAGAATAATCCAGCCATGTCTGAGACTGAGGGGAGCGCTTCCGCCTTCGAGACCCTGTGCCAACAAGTGGCCTCTGTGTCTCAGGTCCTGATGTCCATACTAGAGGGGTACTTTTAACTGGAAGGTCAGCTGACTGCAATGGCCAATCCCTCAGTTCTGAGCCCTGCTGAACCACCTGTTATTGCTATGGAGCAGCCCATCTCTACTCCAGCTCCTGAACCACGGGTTCCTATGCCGGAACGCTTTTCAGGGGTTCGCCACAAGTTACGAGCTTTCAGGAACGCCTGTCAGCTATTGGAAAGGGAGAGTCCTATACTGCACTCACTGTCTTCTTTCTTCGATGCCAGCAATCCTCTATGATGACCCGCAATGAACCACCACGGCTTAAACAGTGTTGACCTCTCTACAACACAGGAAACACCCTGTTGTGGACTACGTAACGTAATTCCGCAAGTGGGCTGCAGACACTGCATGGAATGACGCTGCCCTGCGCCATCAGTTTCGCTTGGGCCTGTCCGAGCCCCTCAAAGACGAATTAGCAAGAGTGGGGCTCCCTGATACATTGGATCCTACAATTCAGTTGGCTATCAAGCTTGATCGCAGACTCAGAGAACGTCGCAGGGAACAATCTGGTATGGCCCGTCCCACATGGATGCTCCCACGAGTACTCATGGCTCCAAACCTAAGAACCCCTGAGACCCACGCATCAACCCCAATTCATGACGCATAACCGATGCAACTCGGCTTAGTTGGTGCACCCCTCACAACCGAATAGCGACAACGCCATCGCCTGAACAATCTGTGCCTGTATTGTGGTGGACACTTTCTTCAGAGATTTCGCATTAGGCCAAGTAAGTGGATCGAACCCCCATCGGTTTCACCGTACGTTGTTAATTCCTCACATCTCACTCTCTTTGTAGATACCAGGAAGGATAATCCAAGTAGCAGCCATTATTGACATCCACTTCTCCAAAAAGTATGGAATCCCACTATGCAAGAAGCCCAAGCCATTTACCGTTCATTTGGCAGATGGCTCCACACCAACCTCGGGTCCCATAACCCATGAGACCACCCTCATATTGGACACCACCAAAGCAGACCATCGGGAATATCTTCGGCTGGACGTGATTTCTTCGCCCATTTTTCCAGTCATTTTGGGGTTACCATGGCTTCGACAGCACCAGCCACAGATTGATTGGTCCACTGAAGTTGTGTCTTTCGGCTCACCCTATTGCTTACACCACTGTTTTCCACAACAAGCCTGTTTGACGGTTCAACCCCTTTCCACAGATGACAACACTCTTCTCCCCCCAGGTTTACAGAGACTTCCTGGACGTCTTCGACAAGAAGGGGGCTGAATCCCTATTGCCTCACCGGCCATGTGATTGCCCCATTGAGCTTCTTTCTGGTTCTGCAATACCATTTGGGAGGATCTTCCCACTCTCTGAGCCTGAATTAGAAGTATTCCAAAAATACATTGATGACAGTCTTAGGAAAGGGTTCATCTGGCCCTCTACCTCTCCTGCTGGTGCTGGACTCTTCTTTGTGGAAAACAAGGACCATTCTTTAAGACCATGTATCGACTACAGAGAATTAAACAGTATCACAATTAAGAATCGATACCCATTGCCTCTAGTCCCTGAGCTCGTTCAGAGGTTCCGCACTGCCAAGGTCTTCTCAAAATTGGACCTACGGGGGGGCCTACAATTTAATACGGAAAAGAGAGGGCGATGAATGGAAAATGGCCTTTCGTACTAGGTTTGGCCATTTTGAGTATTTGGTCATGCCATTTGGGCTGTGTAACGCCCCAGCAACTTTCCAACACTTGGTGAACGACATATTTCGGGATTTTCTTGACCTCTTTATGATAGTGTACTTAGATGACATCCTTGTTTTTCACCTTCCCTCGAGGCACATCACATCCACATGCGAAAAGTCCTTTTTCGCCTCTGAGCCCATAAACTCTACGCCAAGCTTGAAAAATGTGAGTTTGAGAAAGATACCATACAATTCCTTGGCCTCATTATTTTGACTTATGGCATCTCCATGGACCCCCAGCAGGTAACTGCAGTTCTTGAATGGCCAGTACCCTCAGACCATAAGAGCATCCAGAGGTTCGTGGGATTTGCCAATTTTTATAGAAGATTCATCAAAGGCTTCTCCTCAATAATTTCACCTATCACACAACTCACCAAGCAAAACAGCCGTTTTCTGTGGTCCCCCTCAGCACGGCTTTCGCCAAACTCAAGAAGCAATTCACCTCTGCCCCGGACCTTCGTCATCATGACCCAGCCCTGCCTTATGTGTTGGAGGTCGATGCTTCAGAGATAGCGGTTGGGGCAGTCCTTTCTCAGCGCCACGAAACCACAGCCATGTTGCATCCTGTTGCCTTCTTTTCCAGGAAGTTGTCCCCAACTTGAGGACCGCCTTACAAAAATGGCTCATTTTATTCCTATGATTGGCACTCCTTCCGCCCCAGAAACAGCTCAGGCTTTTATCAAGGAGATCATATGCCTCCATGGGGTCCCCAGCAATATTGTATTGGATCGTGGGGTACAATTCACCTCTAAATTCTGGAAGGAGCTCTGTCTTGCTCTAGACATCGAGAACCACTACTCTTTGGCCTACCACCCTCAGACCAATGGACAAACGAAACGCACAAACCAAACTCTTGAACAGTACCTTCATTGTTTCTCCACCTTTGTCCAAGACAATTGGGCGTCCCTACTTCCTTGAGCAGAATTTGCATGCAACAACGCAATACATTCTACCATTAAGCAAGCACCGTTCTACACCAACCTGGGGTACCACCCTTCTTTTTACCCTGTTCTACCCGCTTCCGCTTTGGTCCCGGCTGTCTGGAACAGAGTGGAATTTCTACACTACAACTTAGAGCTCCTAAAGGATTCCATAGCCAAGGCACAGCTGGATTACAAGAGCATCTAGGATCGAAGGCGGCGGGGGGACCTGGATCTTCAATCGGGAGACAAGGTTTGGCTGTATACCAAGCATTTGAAGTTGGCCTGTCCCTCCAAGAAATTGGGCCCTAAGTTCATTGGGCCCTTCCCTCTCCTGTCCCAATTCAACCCTGTTGTCTACAAACTCAAACTGCCCTCAACTTACCAGATCCACCCTGTCTTCCATGCCTCCCTCCTGAAGACCGCGGCCCTGAACCCCTTTGGGGAACGTGGGGTCCGTCCTCCGCCTGCCTCTATGATTGAAGGGATTGAGGCGTACGAGGTGGAGGCCATCCTGGACTGCCGTAGAAGGGGCCACGGACATCAATTTCTGGTACAGAGGAGGGGTTACGGCCCTGAAGAGAATTCCTGGGAACCCAAGTCGCATATCCGCGCTCCAGATCTTCTCCGGCAGTTCTTTCAGTGAGCTTCTTCCTGGACGGGCGTCCGGAGACCGCCCCTTCAGGGGGGCTCTGTAAGAGACCAGGGCTTACTACACATGCACCAATGGCGCATTAACACAAGAGGAAATCCGTGCCAACTGAGCATGCGCCAAAGATGCCTTAGTGCGCTAACCTGCACCTGTGCGAAAGACTTGATAGAAAAAGGCAGGAAAATGCACAGGACGTGCACAGAAAGTGACTTCTACCTGATGGAAAAAGGCGGGATAATGCCCAGGAGGAGCACAGGAAGTGACATCAACCTGATGGAAAAAGGCGGGAAAATGCCCAGGAGGTGCACAGGAAGTGACCTCAAACTTCCCCATATAAGCCCAGCCCAGACACTGCCAAATTGCTGGATTATCTTGTCCCCCCTTGTTCCTGTGCTAGTGTGTGATCTGTCTGAACCTGCTGTGACCTGGAAACCTATTTGACTACTCTTAAATGCTACTTGCCATTGACCTCGGATTTGTACCTTGACCATTCTTTGCCATTCTTTGCCCCTTTTGTACTCAGCTGCCAGATTGGAAATGACCCCGACTTGGATCTCGACAATTCTTCTTCTGATTAACCCTTTTATACTTCGTTGCCCAACTGGACTTGACCTCGGCTGGGATCTCGGACTAAGGCTTGCACGGTGCTCTGCACCCCTGGCACCCGTGCCACTCAGTGTCCCCACCAAGTCTCTGTCTCCATCTCCAGAGGCTTCAAGGACCCGAGGTGCAAGGGAGGCCTCCCCACTACTTCGGTTTCCCATTTGTGGCTATTTAAATCACAATTAGTGTCTGTGTATAAATAGTCAATGAGTTTGTTAGCTCTAAGCAGGCTAGACACTGAGCCATGAGGAGGTAGAAAAGAACAGTCAAAAGACCTGCGTAACAAGGTAATGAAACTTTACAAAGATGGAAAAGTTTATAAAAAGATACCCAAAGCCTTGAATATACCAGGATGCTGGTTTTTATAAATAAAAAACCTCATTGTTAGACCTACACCATATGGAAGCATTTTTTCTTTACATACCATCCGGATGAGAGTTACCCTGCTGTCCAGTCGTTTTTTTTACATCCAAGATCCAGTCTCTGTGCTCCTTCCATTGGAGGTTCATTAGGTGGTCATCCATAACATCCCTGGATTCATCTTCCGAGGTTCTGGACCCTTTGGAGTTTCGTGTATTTGCCGATTCCAGCACCTAGCCTGTATGACTTTTTGTCGTAGACATTTGAGTCCACCTGTTCCGGTAAGAGTATACAGTATATACCTCTCCCCTTTGTTGAAGATGTACCACCTTTTGATGTTCCCTATACCGGACAGTGCCAGCTTATTTCACCTCTGATTCATCATTATTTGGTGCTTTACGCACAATAGATTCTTTCAATAGATTTCCTCATTTATTGGACTTTTTTATATAATCTTTTTCACATGCTACTTGTACAATTGACTTTTGCACTGCTTCACTCATATAACAATATTTGTGTTCACTTGTTAGCGCTACAATATTCACCATTGGGCCCTTAAAGGAAGAGCCGCCCCTGCCATCAATGCACAATCCAGATCCCTAGTCAGACATTGGGGGGCTGGAAATGTTACATTGGGTATCACAGCACATTAAGTGCTGGTTCACACAGGGGCGGCACGAGGCGACCTGCACACGAATTCAGCGGCGACTTGCAAAACGTCTTCTGTATAGAAGTCAATGAAAGTCGCCCGAAGTCGCCCCAAAAATACTACAGGAACCTTTTTCTAAGTTGGAGCGACTTGCGCCGCTCCTATTAGAACGGTTCCATAGTACAGGGCGGGAGGCGACTTGTCAGGCGGCTAGGTCGCCTGACAAGTCGCCCCTGTGTGAACCGACACTAAAGAGGGCTATTATGGGGTGCAGGAGAGTTTACCGGGCCCTAGTTGGACATAAAGGACCGCCTCGGGGGCCCTATACACATCCAGGAAAATTACCAGCTGGATAGAAATTGAATTCTGGTTGCTGGGCAGTAATGTGATCGGGAATGTTAATCAAATAATTACACTGTAAGCACTTCTAATACGCACCGATCTTTATAGAAGCTTAATACAACAGCCAGATGGAAATTCCACAATTCAAAGACATTGACATACACATAGCAATTTGGGATAAAAAGGTAAGAAAAGATTTATGACTGATCACAGTCTTAAATGATGCAACAGACTAAAGAGATGGATGGAAGATGGAATCCATGAGCATTCTCAGCCTTGTTTGAATATAAGATATGGCAATTCATTGCGGCTTGGCTCAGACACATGTGCAATGCCTGTGCACTGAACTGTTGATCGCACACAGGTGCATATTGTTTGTAATTACATTTGTGTTGTTGCACGTTGTGGTGTTACGATAATGGTGCACCTCACAAATCCAGAGGTCATGGTGGTCTCCTTTCTTCTCATTGTCCTTCATTATCTAGAGACTTTATTATACAGGATGGGTGAAGTTTATATACAATATTCACACATAGACTATCCTGTATGAATAGATGAAGTTTTCTGGGTTTGGGGGCTGTGAAGGCCATCAGTGCAGCAGGAGGTTCCACCTGTCCCTGAAACAATGGACCATCTCACTTCCAAAAGAAAAATAACCTTTTTGGATTACAATTTTCTACAAAACCACTGAGATGATACTGAAGACTACAATTGTGGCCTCCATCGTCTCCAACTAAAAACAAATCTGCCATCATTACCAGCTCCTGCCATCATTACCAGCTTCTGCCACCATTACTATCTTCTGCCACCATTACTATCTCCTGCCACCATTACTATCTCCTGCCACCATTACCAGCTTCTGCCACCATTACTATCTTCTGCCACCATTACCAGCTCCTGCCACCATTACTATCTCCTGCCACCATTACTATCTCCTGCCACCATTACTATCTCCTGCCACCATTACCAGCTCCTGCCACCATTATCAGCTCCTGCCACCATTACCAGCTCCTGCCATCATTACCAGCTTCTGCCACCATTACTATCTCCTGCCACCATTACTATCTCCTGCCACCATTACTATCTCCTGCCACCATTACTATCTCCTGCCACCATTACTATCTCCTGCCACCATTACCAGCTTCTGCCACCATTACTATCTTCTGCCACCATTACTATCTCCTGCCACCATTACTATCTCCTGCCACCATTACTATCTCCTGCCACCATTACTATCTCCTGCCACCATTACCAGCTCCTGCCACCATTATCAGCTCCTGCCACCATTACCAGCTCCTGCCATCATTACCAGCTCCTGCCATCATTACCAGCTTCTGCCACCATTACTATCTCCTGCCACCATTACTATCTCCTGCCACCATTACTATCTCCTGCCACCATTACTATCTCCTGCCACCATTACTATCTCCTGCCACCATTACTATCTTCTGCCACCATTACTATCTCCTGCCACCATTACTATCTCCTGCCACCATTACTATCTTCTGCCACCATTACTATCTTCTGCCACCATTACCAGCTCCTGCCACCATTACTATCTCCTGCCACCATTACTATCTTCTGCCACCATTACTATCTTCTGCCACCATTACTATCTTCTGCCACCATTACTATCTCCTGCCACCATTACCAGCTCCTGCCACCTTTACTATCTCCTGCCACCATTACCAGCTCCTGCCACCTTTACTATCTCCTGCCACCTTTACTATCTCCTGCCACCATTACTAGCTCCTGCCACCATTATCAGCTCCTGCCACCTTTACCAGCTTCTGCCACCATTACTATCTCCTGCCACCATTATCAGCTCCTACCACCTTTACCAGCTTCTGCCACCATTACCAGCTCCTGACACCTTTACCAGCTTCTGCCACCATTACTATCTCCTGCCACCATTACTATCTCCTGCCACCTTTACCAGCTTCTGCCACCTTTACCAGCTTCTGCCACCATTAACAGCTTCTGCCACCATTACCAGCTCCTGCCACCATTACCAGCTCCTGCCATCTTTTACCAGCTTCTGCCACCATTAACAGTTTCTGCCACCATTACTATCATCTGCCATCATTACTAGCTCCTGCCACCTTTACCAGCTTCTGCCACCATTAACAGCTTCTGCCACCATTACCAGCTCCTGCCATTATTACCAGCTCCTGCCACCTTTACCAGCTTCTGCCACCATTACCAGCTTCTGCCACCATTACTATCTCCTGCCACCATTATCAGTACCTGCCACCTTTACCAGCTTCTGCCACAATTACTATCTCCTGCCACCATTACCAGCTCCGGCCACCATTACCAGCTTCTAGAAAAGAAAAACCCCCTTCGTTGGTAATTTGTAGGCAACAACCACACGTAAATAGATTAGAAGATATATTTATTGTGTATGCATAAAATGGTTCGATCATTAGCAATCAATAAAACACTGGCTGGAATATCGGCAATTAACGTCCTTTCTTTCTTCCTTTCCTTCCTTAGATGTGTTTAATAGAGAGCCGGATACCTTTGAGTCTCTTCTACTACAAGAAACTGTACCAGAACATATTTTGTCTGCAGTGTATGGGGTTCTTATTCTTAGACCCCATTTATATCTCCCGGAGTATACAAACAAGTGGAATATCCAAATTAAACCAGAGGAATGGGAGAAAGCGTTTATTCTTACACATAGTATGTCGTTAGCAACGAAGGCACATGAAACGAATTTTAGGCTTCTCTCTCGGTGGTATAGATGTCCACTTCACCGGATATATCCAAATGTTTCAGACCTGTGTTGGCGTTTGTCATTCTGCCAAAGGCTCGCTATTACATATTTGGTGGGAATCTCCTTCTGTACATAATGTTTGGGATATGATACTCCAGCTTCATACTCGTGCAACTGGGGTAACTATTCCCAACATGCCAAAAATTCCTTTATTATCTATCCTACCCGGCTCGTACCAAAGCATTACAAAAGCCTTTTGAGACACTGGTTGACACCTGTAAGGGCAGTAATACCGCGCCACTGGCGGGTGGCGCATGCTCCATCGTTGGTTGAGTGGGTTTCAGAGATGGACAATATTGAAAGGATGGAGACTCTTCTGTCACAGGAGTTGGACACTTATGAACAATGTCGTCAAATTTGGCTCCCTTGGAAGGTTCTAAGGGAATCCCTTGAACTACGGAACCTGTATATGGTTTGGAGATAGGATATGAAAATGGTGCAGAGTCGGATTGAATGAGGCGATTTTGGTTTGAGTAGCTATTTCAAGTAGTTTTATTTATTGTGAGTATTATTGTTTCTTCCCCCTTTTCTTTTTTTTGTTTTTTTTGTTGTGTGTGCGATTATATCTAACATTACTGTGGGAGTTGAAGAAAGGGAATAGGAAACCATATATTTTATTTTTGGATGAAGGAGGATAGGGCAGGGATATTGATCTTGGGCGGTGGTGGCGGACCTTGGTACCCCGGATGTTTGGGGCGGCACCTCCCTAGATGCGGGGGGGTGGTGGGGGTGTGTGGCCGGGACGTCTGGGGTTCCAGGCCCGCCATCATGGGTCTGGAGTATCAACATGGGTTCTCTTTCCTTGTTTGTCTTATTCTATTGTTTCTCTTGTTTCAGAGACCCCTGCAGTATGTTGGTATACGTTTATGTTTTATATATTATTATTATGCAGTATGTTTTTTATTGGTACCTATTGGATGAGGTCAATGCTTGTGTTTTTTTTTCTTTTCTCGGACATCACGGGACACAGAGCCACAGTAATTACTGATGGGTTATGTAGGTATCATTAGGTATTGGACACTGGTCACACCCTAATCAGGAAGTTCAGCCCCCTATATAACCCCTCCCCTTCCAGGGATACCTCAGTTTTTACGCCAGTGTCTTAGGTGTTGGATGTGCAAGGATGTCCTGTGCTGAAGCTCCAAAGGGAATATCCTAAGATCCTATACTGGGGCAAGCCAGGCGAACCGGATCCATTCAAAGTGTCTTTCATGGCCGAATTGGATGGTACCCGGGCCTCGTGTCCGAAGAAACGAGGTTTTACCTGTAACGCTTCTCTTTTTAGAGAGCTGGACCCGCGGATCAGAAAATGGCTTTAAACTTCCTAATTTCTGGCGAGGTGCTTTACAGGGCCAGAACTGAAGGATCCCCCTACTGATGGGGGCCCCAGTCTCTGACGGTTTTTCACAAACGGAGCCCACCGTGAGAGGCGAAGGTTGGGTCTGTGTAAACTGAACCCTGCGGCCTGGATAAGGTAAGAGGAGATTCCACAGAATTTTAATTCTAGTGGCTCTTCTCCTTTAAGGTAAATGCATGCTGTGCCTATTGTGACCACCGGGGGCTGCCAAGAGCACTAACCTTCTCATGCTTGATCTGTCTCAGCGTTCGCTGCACAGGCTCTCCCACTGGCTCCAAGGTAAGATGGTGGGGGGTTTTCTCTGCTGGGATAGTCCCCCCAGGCTAGGGAAAGGCTCAGGTATGCTGTAAGGCGGGTGAGACCACACTGTCACAGCCGCTGCCGCCGCCGAAGCCGCCATTACAATGCAGGGCCCATCACTGCCGGCCTCCCCCTGATTCCCCCACCCCCAGCCTTCCTTCAGGCTTGCCAGGAAGGGTCGGCTCGCGCGGGAAGCGCTCGTTTTTCAAAAATGAGGGGGGGAGGGGGGGCGGGGCATCAGCACAGCGTCAGCGTGCCCAGACGCCCACAGTGCCACAAAGCATGGCTATTTAAAGCACACTGTACAGGTGCTCTGAGCCTTAGAGGGACACAGAGCTGACAGTCGCATGTAAGGTGGGACACAGGCATTCTCCTAGGCAGCATTTACTGAAGTAACACCGGATTGGGCATTTGGTAGCAAGGCTTTTTAGCCAGACTACATCGCTCAGCAGGCAGTGTTCGTTTGATACCTCACACCTTGTTGCTTTGCACTATGGGTAGAAGAGGTTCAGGTACCCCAAGAACCAGAGGCACTAGGGGGTCTCGTTCAGGTTCTGAGGACCCCCTGTCTGCTACACCATCCCCTCCTGAGGGACCAGGGGCAGCTGGACAGGGAGAGCCATTGGGGTTAGGGGCTACACCTGCTTCCGGCACTTCAGCCCCTGTGTACATTACACAAGAAGTTTTTTCCTCAACCATTTCTGGATTAGAGAAAAGACTAATGGCCGCGATTACATCTTCACTGAGTGGAAGAAAACGCACAAGGCCTTCCTCTGCTCCCCAAGACCCTCAGACAGAGGAGCTCGGGGATAAAGGAGATGAATCCCTTTCAGAGGATCGGGATGGGACAGATGATTCCTCTTCGGAGGATTCAGGTGGAGAGGGACCCTCTGCGACTTCCCAAGAGGAGAAAGTCTTAGTGCAGATCCTCACTGGTTTGGTCCGCTCCACATTTAAGTTGCCCCTACCGGAAACTACTACAGAAACCTCGTCTGCTTTGGGGTCACTGAAACCTTTCCAAGCAGCACATGCTTTTCCTGTTCATAACTTACTTGAAAAGCTGCTTTATTCTGAGTGGGATCACCCAGATAAGCGATTTCTTCCGCCGAGAAAGTTTTCTACACTTTATCCTATGGAAGAAAAATTTATTAAGAGGTGGGGAATACCGGCCATTGATGCGGCCATTTCCTCTGTAAATAGTAATCTGACTTGTCCTGTAGACAATGCTCAGATGCTCAGGGATCCTGTAGATAAAAGGATGGAATCCCTATTGAAGGATGTTTTTTCCTTAGCAGGATCAGTGGCCCAACCTGCAGTAGCAGCGATTGGAGTCTGTCAATACTTAAGAGACCATGTTTTGCAGGTCATCAAAGTATTACCTGAACAGCAGGCCCAGGGGTTTGCTAACCTTCCTGCGGCTTTATGTTACGCTGTTGACGCCATTAGAGATTCTATCATGCAAACCTCTCGCCTCTCGCTTGGGTTGGTGCATATACGTAGAATCCTATGGTTAAAGAACTGGTCAGCCGAAGCACCATGTAAGAAGCTTCTGGCTGGGTTTCCCTTCCGTGGTGAAAGGTTGTTTGGAGAGGACTTGGATAATTATATCAAGAGGATCTCCTGTGGGAAAAGCACTCTCTTACCTGATAAGAAGAAGAGTAAGCGTCCCTCTTTTAAACGGACTCTTTCCCCAGCGCCAGGGGCATCAGCCTCCAGGCAGTCACGACGGTCTCCTCCGTCTGGGGCAAGAAACAAGAGTCAACCCCAGGGACACAAGAAATCCTGGGGAAAGAAGTCTTCTAGACAAGACACTAAGGCCTCTTCATGAAGGGGTGCCCCACTCGCTCGAGTGGGGGGAAAGACTGCTGCAGCTCTCAGGGCCCTGGCAGAAGGACTTCCAGGACAGATGGGTAATCTCCATGGTAACCTTAGGGTACAGACTGAAGTTCCAAGAATTTCCCTCTCCTCGTGTCCTCAGGTCAGGTGTTCCCAGAGAACCAGAAGAGAAGCAGTCGCTCCTTCTAGCGATAGAGCGACTTTTGTCGCAAGAGGTCATTGTGGGGGTTCCCACAAAGGATCAAGGATTTAGACTCTATTCCAATCTTGTTATGGTCCAAAAACCAAATGGGGACGTCAGACCCATTTTGGATTTAAGGGATCTGAATCGATTCCCGAGGATGCAGTCCTTCCGTTTGGAAGCAATTCGGACAGTAATCTCCATCCTGCAGGGAGGAGAATTTCTGATATCAATAGGCATCAGAGATACAGGCCTATATGTGCCCATTCTTCCTGCTCAACTGAAGTGTCTGCAGGCAAAGATCACTGCTCTAAGGGAGCTGATTCTGACAGTCAGGACCAAGAAGGGTCCTTCTGTCCGCCTTTGTATGAGGCTGCTGGGGAAGATGGTGGCTTCATTCGAAGCAGTTCCCTACGCTCAGTTCCAAGCAGGACTGTTGCAACACAGTATTCTGTCGGCCTGGAACAAGAAGGTTCAGGCATTAGACTTTCCAATGCACCTGTCGCATGCGATGCGTCAGAGCCTCAATTGATGGCTCATACCCGAAAACCTGCAGAAGGGGAAATCCTTCCTACCGGTTGCCTGGGATCCTCTTGCAGGCAGGACGGATGCGTGGGTGATTCCGTGGCAGCGGTTCTCACCGATTTATGCATTCCCTCCCATTCTGCTACTGCCACGGCTCCTTCGCAGACTCAGGCAAGAAGGGAAGTCGGCACTTCTGGTGGCCCCCGTTTGGCCCAGAAGAACCTATTAGGCAGAAATAACAGGGATGACGGTGGGTTCCCGGTGGACCCTACCGGTACGCCCAGACCTGTTATCTCAAGGTCCGGTGTTCCAGCCTGCCTTACAAACGCTAAATTTGACGGGTGGGCTATTGAGAGACCCACGTTCTGAAGAGTCGTGGGCTCTCAGGTCCTGTCATATCTATCTTGATCAATGCAAGGAAGCCAGCTTCCAGGATGATTTATCATAGAGTCTGGAAGGCTTATATAACCTGGTGTGAATCCAGAGGTTGGCATCCCAGGAAATATGTCATAGGTAGAATTCTTGACTTTCTACAATTAGGATTAGAGATGAAGCTGGCCTTGAGTACCATCAAGGGCCAGGTCTCTGCTTTATCAGTATTATTTCAGCGGCCACTTGCTTCGCATTCTTTGGTCCGAAACTTTATGCAGGGGGTGATGCGTCTTAATCCTCCGGTTAAAGCGCCCCTAAACCCCTGGGACTTGAATTTGGTCCTGGCTGTGTTACAGAAACAGCCTTTTGAACCAATAAGTCAGATTCCTTTGGTCTTGTTGACAAGGAAGTTAATTTTTCTGGTGGCCATCTCTTCTGCTAGAAGAGTATCAGAATTAGCAGCTCTTTCCTGTAAGGAGCCTTATTTGATTATACACAAGGATAGAGTGGTACTACGCCCTCATCCTAGTTTTTTACCGAAGGTGGTTTCTGATTTTCATTTAAACCAAGACATTGTTCTACCTTCCTTTTTTCCAGATCCCTGTTCTCCGGAAGAGAGATCTCTACATTCGTTGGATGTAGTAAGAGCAGTTAAGGCCTATCTCGGGGCAACTGCTCAGATCCGCAAGACGGATGTTTTGTTTGTGCTGCCAGAGGGTCCCAATAGAGGACAGGCAGCGTCAAAAGCGACCATTTCTAAATGGATTCGACAATTTATTATTCAAGCTTACGGTTTGAAACAGAAGATTCCTCCGTTTCAGATCAGGGCACATTCCACAAGGGCTATTGGTGCTTCTTGGGCAGTGCATCACCGGGCCTCTATGGCTCAAATCTGCAAGACCACAACCTGGTCTTCAGTCCATACATTCACCAGATTCTATCAGGTGGAGGTAGGAAGGCATGAGGATATCGCCTTTGGGCGTAGTGTGCTGCAGGCAGCGGTACAGGGTCCTCAGGTCTGATTGCACCCTACTTGGTCGTGGTTCCCCCCCTCAGGTAGCATTGCTCTGGGACATCCCATCAGTAATTACTGTGGCTCTGTGTCCCGTGATGTCCGAGAAAAGAAAATAGGATTTTTATAACAGCTTACCTGTAAAATCCTTTTCTTTCGAAGGACATCACGGGACACAGAGGTCCCGCCCCTCTTCTAATACACTTATATTGCTTGGCTACAAAACTGAGGTATCCCTGGAAGGGGAGGGGTTATATAGGGGGTTGAACTTCCTGATTAGGGTGTGCCAGTGTCCAATACCCAGTGATACCCTATAACCCATCAGTAATTACTGTGGCTCTGTGTCCCGTGATGTCCGTCGAAAGAAAAGGATTTTCCAGGTAAGCTGTAATAAAAAATCCTATTTTTTTTTTCTCTTCCCTTTTGTTGTTTTTTTTTTTTTTTTTTTTGTTATGTAAATTTAAATTTTCTTTTCAATAAAATTAGAATTGAGACAAAATGGTTCGATCATAAAATGATCATTTGTTTAAAAAGACATATCAAAACATATTGCAAAATTAAAAAAGAAACATGAAAAAAGACAAAACACACACGACAGGTTACATGGTTTGCATGACATAAAAAAAGTTACGGTCCGGTTCAAAGTCTCCGATACCCGACGCGTTTCTGGTTCAAGCACCTTCATCAGGGATATTTGGTAAGAGTATATACAGTCATAATTTTGTCTTTCTAAAAAATAGAAAAAAACATATCATAGCAAAAGTATATGGATATTGACAACCGTGGGAGACAAGTGGACAACAGTTACTGTAAGCGACACGTACCATGCAGAATGTTCCATCATACAACGTGAATAAAACATTGAAGCAGTATTACTGATTGGTCGCTCTTCCTTTTCTCTTTGTTTTTGATGTTAACACACCTGAGATTGTGATCCTTCTGTCTTCTTTTCTCCCTGCGCTCGCTCTCCTGTTTTCCATTTTTTGGACTCTGGGGGGGCGCCTAAGACAGGAGAAAAGACACTATGATCTTATCTTTGATGTTTTTTGACATCCTTTTTTCTTGGTATTGGTAGCTCTTTCTCTCTGCCTACATATACTCTTTCAGATATGAGATCGATATGTATATATGTGTTTCACAAACATCCTATATTATAATGTCAGTTTTTCCCTCATGTCCTCTGAACGTTCTGTGCTTCACCTTTTCCTGATGTTCCCTCATTGCAACTCTATTGTTTTTCACTAGATGGCGCTCAAGCCTGTGGGGTTGTCAAGGCTGCTCCCCAAGGGCACCGGCCCCTTCTAGATGGGATATATATTGCTTTTGCCATTTTCTAACCTGTGATCGTATTTTTTTACACAGACCAATTTTGTTTTTGTCCGTGTTTTTATTTGATTTCCTGGTATTTACTATCATTCTTTTCCTCTTTCCCCGGGAGACACGATCACTGATTGACCTCTTGACAGAGGGGTTGCGCTGTGCGTTCCATTGCCTCCTGGGTGGTGGCGCCCTTCGCGCATGTGCCATCGTGTCAAGCGGGCATGCGCGGGTGTGCTATTCACTGCACAGGCGCGGGCGTCTGGCGCCATCATTCAAATAGACCCCTGTTCTGTGTAGTCCAATGAGCACTGCAGAGCGGGGTGAAGCGTGGACGGAGGTTCCCCTTACATCTGGTGAGTCCCACCAGAACACTGACTATTGGTCGCCTTGGTAGCTACTTACAGTGGGGAGGGAAAGTATTCAGACCCCCTTAAATTTTTCACTCTTTGTTATATTGCAGCCATTTGCTAAAATCATTTAAGTTCATTTTTTTCCTCATTAATGTACACACAGCACCCCATATTGTACACACAGCACCCCATATTGTACACACAGCTCCCCATATTGTACACACAGCTCCCCATATTGTACACACAGCACCCCATATTGTACACACAGCACCCCATATCTTACACACAGCACCCCATATTGTACACACAGCACCCCATATCTTACACACAGCACCCCATATTGTACACACAGCACCCCATATTGTACACACAGCACCCCATATCTTACACACAGCACCCCATATTGTACACACAGCACCCCATATCTTACACACAGCACCCCATATTGTACACACAGCACCCCATATTGTACACACAGCACCCCATATTGTACACACAGCACCCCATATCTTACACACAGCACCCCATATTGTACACACAGCACCCCATATCTTACACACAGCACCCCATATTGTACACACAGCACCCCATATCTTACACACAGCACCCCATATCTTACACACAGCACCCCATATTGTACACACAGCACCCCATATCTTACACACAGCACCCCATATTGTACACACAGCACCCCATATCTTACACACAGCACCCCATATTGTACACACAGCACCCCATATCTTACACACAGCACCCCATATTGTACACACAGCCCCCCATATTGTACACACAGCACCCCATATTGTACACACAGCACCCCATATTGTACACACAGCACCCCATATTGTACACACAGTGCCCCATATTGTACACACGGCACCCCATATTGTACACACAGCACCCCATATTGTACACACAGCACCCCATATTGTACACACAGCACTCCATATTGTACACACAGCACCCCATATTGTACACACAGCACCCCATATTGTACACACAGCACCCCATATTGTACACACAGCACCTCATATTGTACACACAGCACCCCATATTGTACACACAGCACTCCATATTGTACACACAGCACCCCATATTGTACACACAGCACCCCATATTGTACACACAGCCCCCCATATTGTACACACAGCACCCCATATTGTACACACAGCACCCCATATTGTACACACAGCGCCCCATATTGTACACACAGTGCCCCATATTGTACACACAGCACCCCATATTGTACACACAGTGCCCCATATTGTACACACAGCACCCCATATTGTACACACAGTGCCCCATATTGTACACACAGCACCCCATATTGTACACACAGCACCCCATATTATACACACAGCACCCCATATTGTATACACAGCACCCCATATTGTACACACAGTGCCCCATATTGTACACACAGCACCCCATATTGTACACACAGCACTCCATATTGTACACACAGCACCCCATATTGTACACACAGCACCCCATATTGTACACACAGTGCCCCATATTGTACACACAGCACTCCATATTGTACACACAGCGCCCCATATTGTACACACAGCACTCCATATTGTACACACAGCACCCCATATTGTACACACAGTGCCCCATATTGTACACACAGCACCCCATATTGTACACACAGTGCCCCATATTGTACACACAGCACCCCATATTGTACACACAGTGCCCCATATTGTACACACAGCACCCCATATTGTACACACAGCCCCCTCATTATTGTACACACAGCACTCCATATTGTACACACAGCACCCCATATTGTACACACAGTGCCCCATATTGTAGACACAGCCCCCCATATTGTACACACAGCACCCCATATTGTAGACACAGCCCCCCATATTGTACACACAGCACCCCATATTGTACACACAGCACCCCATATTGTACACACCGCCCCCCATATTGTACACACAACACCCCATATTGTATACACAGCACCCCATATTGTACACACAGTGCCCCATATTGTACACACAGCACCCTATATTGTACACACAGCACTCCATATTGTACACACAGCACCCCATATTGTACACACAGCACCCCATATTGTACACACAGCACCACATATTGTACACACAGCACCCCATATTGTACACACAGCACTCCATATTGTACACACAGCACCCCATATTGTACACACAGTGCCCCATATTGTACACACAGCACCCCATATTGTACACACAGCCCCCCATATTGTACACACCGCCCCATATTGTACACACAGCACCCCATATTGTACACACAGCACTCCATATTGTACACACAGCACCCCATATTGTACACAGCTCCCCATATTTTACACACAGCACTCCATATTGTACACAGCTCCCCATATTGTACACACAGCACCCCATATTGTACACACAGCACCCCATATTGTACACACGGCACCCCATATTGTACACACGGCACCCCATATTGTACACACGGCACACCATATTGTACACACAGCCCCCCATATTGTACACACAACACCCCATATTGTACACACAGCACCCCATATTGTACACACAGTGCCCCATATTGTACACACAGCACCCCATATTGTACACAGCTCCCCATATTGTACACACAGCACTCCATATTGTACACAGCTCCCCATATTGTACACACAGCTCCCCATATTGTACACACAGCACCCCATATTGTACACACAGCACCCCATATTGTACACACAGCACCCCATATTGTACACACAGCCCCCCATATTGTACACACAGCACTCCATATTGTACACACGGCCCCCCATATTGTCACAGCACCCCATATTGTACACACATCACCCCATATTGTACACACAGCACCCCATATTGTACACACAGCACCCCATATTGTACACACAGCACCCCATATTGTACACACATCACCCCATATTGACAGAAAAACACAGAATTGTTGACATTTTTGCAGATTTATTAAAAAAGAAAAACTGAAATATAACATGCTCCTAAGTATTCAGACCCTTTGCTGTGACACTCATATATATAACTCAGGTGCTGTCCATTTCTTCTGATCATCCTTGAGATGGTTCTACACCTTCATTTGAGTCCAGCTGTGTTTGATTATACTGATTGGACTTGATTAGGAAAGCCACACACCTGTCTATATAAGACCTTACAGCTCACAGTGCATGTCAGAGCAAATGAGAATCATGAGGTCAAAGGAACTGCCTGAAGAGCTCAGAGACAGAATTGTGGCAAGGCACAGAGCTCAGAGACAGAATTGTGGCAAGGCACAGAGCTCAGAGACAGAATTGTGGCAAGGCACAGAGCTCAGAGACAGAATTGTGGCAAGGCACAGATCTGGCCGAGGTTACAAAAACATTTCTGCTGCACTTAAAGTGGATGTAAAACCAATGTCATCCTTTCTAAACTCCTGCCATAGGGGTTATCTATAAGGATAGACACGCCTCCTGCATGTATCATACACGCCTCCTGCATGTATCAGACACGCCTCCTGCATGTATCTTTACCTGTCAGATGTCTCCCCTCTGTCTGTTATGAGAGCCGAAAAACTGCATATTCTGTGGGCGGAGTCTGTTGTGTGGAGCTCGGTGGGTGGAGTCGTGATGCCAGTAGACTCCCCGCCCACCTCTACACTCCCCGCCCACCTCTACACTCCGCTGTGTATTTCTAACACTGAACTTCTGCTATGATCTCTAACATCCAGTGAAAAGACAGGAAAGTAACCACATGACTTCAGCATGTCCAATCATGGTGAGGTGTGGAACAGCCAATCCTTGCAGAGCTGCTGAAGAAAGGAGTGGGGGAGGGAATTAAAAAATACTGCCTGTGTTATAGGCTAATGCACGAGATGTAAATCACCTGTCACTCACAGCAAGGGGGAGGATCCACCTGTCACTCACAGCAAGGGGGAGGATCCCCTTGTCACTCACAGCAAGGGGGAGGATCCACTTGTCACTCACAGCAAGGGGGAGGATCCACCTGTCACTCACAGCAAGGGGGAGGATCCACCTGTCACTCACAGCAAGGGGGAGGAGCTGACAAAGTTTTTCTCAGTTTGTCAAGAATTGTCTCACTGAACAATAAAAGAGGATTGGCTCAGAGATGGATTAACTCTGTGTGGCAAGACGGGGCTCAAATGATAGGAAATCTTACACTCTACGGTATGATATCAAAAAAAAAAAAAAAAATTCGGGTTTACATCCACTTTAAGGTTCCTAAGAGCACAGTGGCCTCCATAATCCTTAAATGGAAGACGTTTGGGACGACCAGAACCCTTCCTAGAGCTGGCTGTCCGGCCAAACTGAGCTATCGGAGGAGAAGAGCCTTGGTGAGAGAGAAGAACCCAAAGATCACTGTGGCTGAGCTCCAGAGATGCAGTCGGGGGATGGGAGAAAGTTGTAGAAAGTCACCCATCACTGCAGCCCTCCACCAGTCGGGGCTTTATGGCAGAGTGGCCCGATGGAAGCCTCTCCTCAGTGCAAGACACATGAAAGCCGCATGGAGTTTGCTAAAAACACCTGAAGGACTCCAAGATGGTGAGAAATAAGATTCTCTGGTCTGATGAGACCAAGATAGAACTTTTTGGCCTTAATCCTAAGCGGTATGTGTGGAGAAAACCAGGCACTGCTCATCACCTGTCCAATACAGTCCCAACAGTGAAGCATGGTGGTGGAAGCATCATGCTGTGGGGGTGTTTTTTCAGCTGCAGGGACAGGACGACTGGTTGCAATCGAGGGAAAGATGAATGCGGCCAAGTACAGGGATATCCTGGATGAAAACCTTCTCCAGAGTGCTCAGGACCTCAGACTGGGCCGAAGGTTTACCTCCCAACAAGACAATGACCCTAAGCACACAGCTAAGGAGTGGCTTCCGTCCCCACTGTATGTTTCTTTTTATAATGATCCCTCTAGGAGGTCCAATGTTAAATGACTTAGAGGGTGCTATACCTGGATAAGAAGCCATATTGAGGCTTCGGATAACGTCAACCCCTATATCTACAGACCTTGGTAAATACCTCTGCCCGTTTTTCTTTTTTCTAAGAAACACCTTACACCATGTTGGATTTAAATGACATGGATGTATATTTATATTCCTTTTTTGCATATCATATATCTTTGTTCATGTTTTTTTCATGACTATCTTCCACCTACGGCTCCTTTTTCCCCTTTCTGTTTTCTGTTTTCTGTTTTTTGTTTTTTGTTTCTGTTTTTGGTTTTTGTTTCTGTTTTTGTTTATCCAGCAGTTGGCGATCTGCTACATATGATTTCCTGTGATCACCAGGCAAACTAAATAGGCAAACTTTTCTGTCTAATACTTCCGTGTGATACTGGTGTTCTTGGTGGGCACCTATCCGCACCCCCGCTGGCAGTGCCTCGTTTATCTGTTCACATTGCATGATGGAACATTCTGCATGGTAGGTGTCGCTTATGCCGCGTACACACGAGTGGACTTTTCAACGGACTAGGTCCGACAGTCTTTCCCACGGACTTTGCAGCGTAAGTCCGCCGGACTTTCAAACAAACGGACTTGGACATACACGATCACACCCAAGTCCGACAGATTCGTACATGATGATGTATGACCGGGCTAAAATAAGGAAATTGATAGCCAGTAGCCAATAGCTGCCCTAGCGTGGGTTTTAGTCCGTCGGACCAGCACACAGACGAACTGAGTTTTTGACCGGACTCGAGTCCGTCGGAAAGATTTAAAACATGTTTTATTTTTAGGTCCGTCTGACTTTTGGGGAGAAAAAGTCCACTGGAGCCCACACACGATCGAATTGTCCGACAGACGAGCTCTATGGGGATGCTGACTTAATTTTCCAGCAGGACTTGGCACCTGTCCACACTGCCAAAAGCACCAAAACCTGGTTCAATGACCGTGGGATTACTGTGCTTGATTGGCCAGCAAATTCGTCTGACCTGAACCCCACAGAGAAGTTGAGAAGTCCACACTGAGCTGGCAATTAGCTGACAGCAGAGCGGCCAGCTCAGAGAAGGGAGGGCTGAGCCCAGCCCTGACAATTACCAGCTTCTGCCACCATTACCAGCTCCTGCCACCATTACCAGCTCCTGCCACCATTACCAGCTCCTGCCACCATTACCAGCTCCTGCCACCATTACCAGCTCCTGCCACCATTACTATCTCCTGCCACCATTACCAGCTCCTGCCACCATTACTATCTCCTGCCACTATTACCAGCTCCTCCCACCATTACTATCTCCTGCCACCATTACCAGCTCCTGCCACCATTACTATCTCCTGCCACCATTACCAGCTCCTGCCACCATTACTATCTCCTGCCACTATTACCAGCTCCTCCCACCATTACTATCTCCTGCCACCATTACCAGCTCCTGCCACCATTACTATCTCCTGCCACCATTACCAGCTCCTGCCACCATTACTATCTCCTGCCACTATTACCAGCTCCTCCCACCATTACTATCTCCTGCCACCATTACCAGCTCCTGCCACCATTACTATCTCCTGCCACTATTACCAGCTCCTCCCACCATTACTATCTCCTGCCACCATTACCAGCTCCTGCCACCATTACTATCTCCTGCCACTATTACCAGCTCCTCCCACCATTACTATCTCCTGCCACCATTACCAGCTCCTGCCACCATTACTATCTCCTCCCACCATTACTATCGCCTGCCATCATTTCCATCGCCTGCCATCATTACTATCTCCTGCCACTATTACCAGCTCCTCCCACCATTACTATCTCCTGCCACCATTACCAGCTCCTGCCATCATTACCAGCTCCTGCCACCATTACTATCTCCTGCCACCATTACCAGCTCCTGCCATCATTACCAGCTCCTGCCACCATTACTATCTCCTGCCACCATTACTATCTCCTGCCACCATTACCAGCTCCTGCCATCATTACCAGCTCCTGCCATCATTACCAGCTCCTGCCACCATTATAAGCTCCTGCCACCATTACCAGCTCCTGCCACCATTATCAGCTCCTGCCACCATTACTATCTCCTGCCACCATTATAAGCTCCTGCCACCATTACTATCTCCTGCCACCATTATAAGCTCCTGCCACCATTACTATCTCCTGCCACCATTACTATCTCCTGCCACCATTACCAGCTCCTGCCACCATTACTATCTCCTGCCACCATTATAATCTCCTGCCACCATTACTATCTCCTGCCACCATTACTATCTCCTGCCACCATTATAAGCTCCTGCCACCATTACTATCTCCTGCCACCATTACCAGCTCCTGCCACCATTACCAGCTCCTGCCACCATTACTATCTCCTGCCACCATTATCAGCTCCTGCCACCATTACCAGCTCCTGCCACCATTACCAGCTCCTGCCACCATTACTATCTCCTGCCACTATTACCAGCTCCTCCCACCATTACTATCTCCTGCCACCATTACCAGCTCCTGCCACCATTACCAGCTCCTGCCACCATTACCAGCTCCTGCCACCATTACTATCTCCTGCCACCATTACTATCTCCTGCCACCATTACCAGCTCCTGCCACCATTACCAGCTCCTGCCACCATTACTATCTCCTGCCACTATTACCAGCTCCTCCCACCATTACTATCTCCTGCCACCATTACCAGCTCCTGCCACCATTACCAGCTCCTGCCACCATTACTATCTCCTCCCACCATTACTATCGCCTGCCATCATTTCCATCGCCTGCCATCATTACTATCTCCTGCCACTATTACCAGCTCCTCCCACCATTACTATCTCCTGCCACCATTACCAGCTCCTGCCATCATTACCAGCTCCTGCCACCATTACTATCTCCTGCCACCATTACCAGCTCCTGCCACCATTACCAGCTCCTGCCACCATTACTATCTCCTCCCACCATTACCAGCTTCTGCCACCATTCTAAGCTCCTGACACCATTACCAGCTTCTGCCACCATTATAAGCTCCTGCCACCATTACCAGCTCCTGCCACCATTACCAGCTCCTGCCACCATTACTATCTCCTGCCACCATTACCAGCTCCTGCCACCATTACTATCTCCTGCCACCATTATAAGCTCCTGCCACCATTAAAATCTCCTGCCACCATTATAAGCTCCTGCCACCATTACTATCTCCTGCCACCATTATAAGCTCCTGCCACCATTACTATCTCCTGCCACCATTATAAGCTCCTGCCACCATTACTATCTCCTGCCACCATTACCAGCTCCTGCCACCATTACTATCTCCTGCCACCATTATAAGCTCCTGCCACCATTACTATCTCCTGCCACCATTACTATCTCCTGCCACCATTATAAGCTCCTGCCACCATTACTATCTCCTGCCACCATTACCAGCTCCTGCCACCATTACCAGCTCCTGCCACCATTACTATCTCCTGCCACCATTATCAGCTCCTGCCACCATTACCAGCTCCTGCCACCATTACCAGCTCCTGCCACCATTACCAGCTTCTGCCACCATTACCAGCTCCTGCCACCATTACTATCTCCTCCCACCATTACCAGCTTCTGCCACCATTATAAGCTCCTGACACCATTACCAGCTTCTGCCACCATTATAAGCTCCTGCCACCATTACCAGCTCCTGCCACCATTACTATCTCCTGCCACCATGACCAGCTCCTGCCACCATTATAAGCTCCTGCCACCATTACCAGCTCCTGCCACCATTACCAGCTCCTGCCACCATTACCAGCTCCTGCACCATTACTATCTCCTGCCACCATGACCAGCTCCTGCCATCATTACCAGCTCCTGCCACCATTATAAGCTCCTGCCACCATTACCAGCTCCTGCCACCATTATCAGCTCCTGCCACCATTACTATCTCCTGCCACCATTATAAGCTCCTGCCACCATTACTATCTCCTGCCACCATTACTATCTCCTGCCACCATTACTATCTCCTGCCACCATTATAAGCTCCTGCCACCATTGCTATCTCCTGCCACCATTATAAGCTCCTGCCACCATTACTATCTCCTGCCACCATTATAAGCTCCTGCCACCATTACTATCTCCTGCCACCATTATAAGCTCCTGCCACCATTACTATCTCCTGCCACCATTATAAGCTCCTGCCACCATTACCAGCTCCTGTCACCATTACTATCTCCTGCCACCATTACCAGCTCCTGCCACCATTACTATCTCCTGCCACCATTATAAGCTCCTGCCACCATTACTATCTCCTGCCACCATTACTATCTCCTGCCACCATTATAAGCTCCTGCCACCATTACTATCTCCTGCCACCATTACCAGCTCCTGCCACCATTACCAGCTCCTGCCACCATTACCAGCTCCTGCCACCATTACTATCTTCTGCCACCATTACTATCTCCTGCCACCATTATCAGCTCCTGCCACCATTACCAGCTCCTGCCACCATTACCAGCTCCTGCCACCATTACTATCTCCTGCCAACATTACCAGCTCCTGCCACCATTATAAGCTCCTCCCACCATTACTATCTCCTGCCATCATTTCCATCGCCTGCCATCATTACCATCTCCTGCCACGATTACTATCTCATGCCATCATTACCAGCTCCTGCTACCATTATTATTGCCTGCCACCATTATCGGCTTTTGCCAGCATTGCTATCTTATCCCCTGCCACCATTACCACATTCCCCCAGTACAGTGACACCGTCATCCATGATAAATTTAGGAGATCCCCCCAGTATGGTGACACTGACATCCAGGACTAACTTAGGAGATCACCCAGTACAGTGACACCATCATCCAGAACAAACTTAGGGGATCCCCCCAGTACAGTGACTCTGACATCCAGGAGAAACTTAGGAGATCCACCAGTACAGTGACTCTGACATCCAGGACAAACTTAGGAGATCCCCCAGTACAGTGACTCTGACATCCAGGAGAAACTTAGGAGATCCACCAGTACGGTGACACCGACATCCAGGACAAACTTAGGAGATCCCCCAGTACAGTGACACCGACATCCAGGACAAACGTAGGAGATCCCCCCAGTACGATGACATCCAGGACACTTAGGAGATCCCCCCAGTACGATGACATCCAGGAGAAACTTAGGAGATCCCCCCAGTACAGTGACACCGACATCCAGGACAAACTTAGGAGATCCCCCCAGTACGGTGACATCCAGGACAAACTTAGGAGATCCCCCCAGTACGGTGACATCCAGGACAAAAGTAGGAGATCCCCCCCAGTACGGTGACATCCTGGAAAAAGTTAGGTGATCCCCCCAGTACAGTGACATTGACATCCAGGACAAACTTAGGAGATCCCCCAGTACATTGACACCGACATCCAGGACAAACTTAGGAGATCCACCCAGTACGGTGACACCTATATCCAGGACAAACTTAGGAGATCCTCCCAGTACGGTGACACCTATATCCAGGACAAACTTAGGAGATTCCCCCAGTACAGTGACACCGTCATCCAGGACAAACGTAGGAGATCCCCCAGTACAGTGACATCCAGGACACTTAGGAGATCCCCCCCAGTACAGTGACACCTATATCCAGGACAAACTTAGGAGATCCTCCCAGTACGGTGACACCTATATCCAGGACAAACTTAGGAGATGCCCCCAGTACTGTGACACTGACATCCAGGACAAACTTAGGAGATCCCCCCAGTATGGTGACATCCTGGACAAACTTAGGTGATCCCCCCAGTATGGTGACATCCAGGACACTTATGAGATCCCCCCAGTACGGTGACATCCAGGACACTTAGGAGATCCCCCCAGTATGGTGACATCCTGGACAAACTTAGGTGATCCCCCCAGTATGGAGACATCCTGGACAAACTTAGGAGATCCCCCCAGTACGGTGACATCCTGGACAAACTTAGGAGATCCCCCAGTACGGTGACATCCTGGACAAACTTAGGAGATCTCCCCAGTACGGTGACATCCTGGACAAACTTAGGAGATCCCCCCAGTACGGTGACATCCTGGACAAACTTAGGAGATCCCCCAGTACGGTGACATCCTGGACAAACTTAGGAGATCTCCCCAGTACGGTGACATCCTGGACAAACTTAGGAGATCCCCCAGTACGGTGACACTGACATCCAGGACAAACTTAGGAGATCCCCCCAGTATGGTGACATCCAGGACACTTAGGAGATCCCCCCAGTATGGTGACATCCTGGACAAACTTAGGTGATCCCCCCAGTATGGTGACATCCAGGACACTTATGAGATCCCCCCAGTAATGTGACACTGACATCCAGGACAAACTTAGGAGATCCCCCCAGTATGGTGACATCCAGGACAAACTTAGGAGATCCCCCCAGTACTGTGACACTGACATCCAGGACAAACTTAGGAGATCCCCCCAGTATGGTGACATCCAGGACAAACTTAGGAGATCCCCCCAGTACTGTGACACTGACATCCAGGACAAACTTAGGAGATCCCCCCAGTATGGTGACATCCAGGACACTTAGGAGATCCCCCCAGTATGGTGACATCCAGGACACTTAGGAGATCCCCCCAGTACTGTGACACTGACATCCAGGACAAACTTAGGAGATCCCCCCAGTATGGTGACATCCAGGACACTTAGGAGATCCCCCCAGTATGGTGACATCCAGGACACTTAGGAGATCCCCCCAGTATGGTGACATCCAGGACACTTAGGAGATCCCCCCAGTATGGTGACATCCTGGACAAACTTAGGTGATCCCCCCAGTATGGTGACATCCAGGACACTTATGAGATCCCCCCAGTACGGTGACATCCAGGACAAACTTAGGATATCCCCCCAGTACGGTGACATCCAGGACACTTAGGATATCCCCCCAGTACGGTGACATCCAGGACAAACTTAGGATATCCCCCCAGTACGGTGACATCCTGGACAAACTTAGGAGATCCCCCAGTATGGTGACATCCTGGACAAACTTAGGTGATCCCCCCAGTATGGTGACATCCAGGACACTTATGAGATCCCCCCAGTACGGTGACATCCAGGACAAACTTAGGAGATCCCCCACTATGGTGACATCCAGGACACTTATGAGATCCCCCCAGTACGGTGACATCCTGGACAAACTTAGGATATCCCCCCAGTACGGTGACATCCAGGACACTTAGGAGATCTCCCCAGTACGGTGACATCCAGGACAAACTTAGGATATCCCCCCAGTACGGTGACATCCAGGACAAACTTAGGAGATCCCCCAGTACGGTGACATCCAGGACAAACTTAGGAGATCCCCCACTATGGTGACATCCAGGACACTTATGAGATCCCCCCAGTACGGTGACATCCAGGACAAACTTAGGATATCCCCCCACTATGGTGACATCCAGGACACTTAGGAGATCCCCCCAGTATGGAGACATCCAGGACAAACTTAGGAGATCCCCCCAGTATGGAGACATCCAGGACAAACGAAGGAGATCCCCCAGTACAGTGACACCGACATCCAGGACAAACGAAGGAGATCCCCCAGTACAGTGACACCGACATCCAGGACAAACGAAGGAGATCCCCCAGTACAGTGACACCGACATCCAGGACAAACGAAGGAGATCCCCCAGTACAGTGACACCGACATCCAGGATAAACGTAGGAGATCCCCCAGTACAGTGACACAGACATCCAGGACAAACTTAGGAGATCCCCCCAGTATGGAGACATCCAGGACAAACGAAGGAGATCCCCCAGTACAGTGACACAGACATCCAGGACAAACTTAGGAGATCCTCCCAGTACGGTGACACCGACATCCAGGACAAACTTAGGAGATCCCCCAGTACATTGACACCGACATCCAGGATAAACGTAGGGGATCCCCCCAGTACAGTGACACCATCATCCAGAACAAACTTAGGGGATCCCCCCAGTACAGTGACACTGTCATCCAGGACAAATGAAGGAGATCCCCCAGTACAGTGACACCGACATCCAGGACAAACTTAGGAGATCCCCCCAGTACAGTGACACCATCATCCAGAACAAACTTAGGGGATCCCCCCAGTACAGTGACACTGTCATCCAGGACAAATGAAGGAGATCCCCCAGTACAGTGACACCGACATCCAGGACAAACTTAGGAGATCCCCCCAGTACAGTGACATCCAGGACACTTAGGAGATCCCCCCAGTGCGATGACATCCAGGACACTTAGGAGATCCCCCCAGTACGGTGACACTGACATCCAGGACAAACTTAGGAGATCCCCCCAGTACAGTGACACCGACATCCAGGACAAACTTAGGAGATCCCCCCAGTACAGTGACACCGACATCCAGGACAAACGTAGGAGATCCCCCCAGTACAGTGACACCGACATCCAGGACAAACTTAGGAGATCCCCCAGTACAGTGACTCTGACATCCAGGAGAAACTTAGGAGATCCACCAGTACAGTGACTCTGACATCCAGGAGAAACTTAGGAGATCCCCCAGTACGGTGACACCGACATCCAGGAGAAACTTAGGAGATCCCCCAGTACGGTGACACCAACATCCAGGAGAAACTTAGGAGATCCACCAGTACGGTGACACCGACATCCAGGACAAACTTAGGAGATCCCCCAGTACAGTGACACCGACATCCAGGACAAACGTAGGAGATCCCCCCAGTACGATGACATCCAGGACACTTAGGAGATCCCCCCAGTACGATGACATCCAGGAGAAACTTAGGAGATCCACCCAGTACGGTGACATCCAGGACAAACTTAGGAGATCCCCCCAGTACGGTGACACTGACAACCAGGACAAACTTAGGAGATCCCCCCAGTACGGTGACATCCAGGACAAAAGTAGGAGATCCCCCCCAGTACGGTGACATCCAGGACAAACTTAGGAGATCCCCCCAGTACGGTGACACTGACAACCAGGACAAACTTAGGAGATCCCCCCAGTACGGTGACATCCAGGACAAAAGTAGGAGATCCCCCCCAGTACGGTGACATCCTGGAAAAAGTTAGGTGATCCCCCCAGTACGGTGACATCCTGGACAAACGTAGGAGATCCCCCCAGTACGGTGATACTGACATCCAGGACAAACTTAGGAGATCCCCCCAGTACAGTGACATTGACATCCAGGACAAACTTAGGAGATCCCCCAGTACAGTGACATCCAGGACACTTAGGAGATGCCCCCAGTACAGTGACACCAACATCAAGGACAAACTTAGGAGATCCCCCAGTACATTGACACCGACATCCAGGACAAACTTAGAAGATCCTCCCAGTACGGTGACACCGACATCCAGGACAAACTTAGGAGATCCACCCAGTACAGTGACACCTATATCCAGGACAAACTTAGGAGATCCTCCCAGTCCGGTGACACCTATATCCAGGACAAACTTAGGAGATCCTCCCAGTACGGTGACACCTATATCCAGGACAAACTTAGGAGATTCCCCAGTACAGTGACACCGTCATCCAGGACAAACGTAGGAGATCCCCCAGTACAGTGACATCCAGGACACTTAGGAGATCCCCCCAGTACAGTGACACCTATATCCAGGACAAACTTAGGAGATGCCCCCAGTACTGTGACACTGACATCCAGGACAAACTTAGGAGATCCCCCCAGTACGGTGACACCTATATCCAGGACAAACTTAGGAGATCCTCCCAGTACGGTGACACCTATATCCAGGACAAACTTAGGAGATGCCCCCAGTACTGTGACACTGACATCCAGGACAAACTTAGGAGATCCCACCCAGTATGGTGACATCCAGGACACTTAGGAGATCCCCCCAGTATGGTGACATCCTGGACAAACTTAGGTGATCCCCCCAGTATGGTGACATCCAGGACACTTATGAGATCCCCCCAGTACGGTGACATCCAGGACAAACTTAGGAGATCCCCCCAGTATGGTGACATCCTGGACAAACTTAGGTGATCCCCCCAGTATGGAGACAATCAGGACACTTATGAGATCCCCCCAGTACGGTGACATCCAGGACAAACTTAGGATATCCCCCCCAGTACGGTGACATCCAGGACACTTAGGAGATCTCCCCAGTACGGTGACATCCTGGACAAACTTAGGTGATCCCCCCAGTATGGAGACATCCTGGACAAACATTAGGAGATCCCCCAGTACGGTGACATCCTGGACAAACTTAGGAGATCCCCCAGTACGATGACATCCTGGACAAACTTAGGAGATCTCCCCAGTACGGTGACATCCTGGACAAACTTAGGAGATCCCCCAGTACGGTGACATCCTGGACAAACTTAGGAGATCTCCCCAGTACGGTGACATCCTGGACAAACTTAGGAGATCCCCCAGTACGGTGACATCCTGGACAAACTTAGGAGATCTCCCCAGTACGGTGACATCCTGGACAAACTTAGGAGATCCCCCAGTATGGTGACATCCAGGACAAACTTAGGAGATCCCCCCAGTACTGTGACACTGACATCCAGGACAAACTTAGGAGATCCCCCCAGTATGGTGACATCCAGGACAAACTTAGGTGATCCCCCAGTATGGTGACATCCAGGACACTTAGGAGATCCCCCCAGTATGGTGACATCCTGGACAAACTTAGGTGATCCCCCCAGTATGGTGACATCCAGGACACTTAGGAGATCCCCCCAGTACGGTGACATCCAGGACACTTAGGAGATCCCCCCAGTATGGTGACATCCAGGACAAACTTAGGTGATCCCCCCAGTATGGTGACATCCAGGACACTTAGGAGATCCCCCCAGTACGGTGACATCCAGGATAAACTTAGGATATCCCCCCAGTACGGTGACATCCAGGACACTTAGGAGATCCCCCCAGTACTGTGACACTGACATCCAGGACAAACTTAGGAGATCCCCCCAGTATGTGACATCCAGGACACTTAGGAGATCCCCCCAGTACTGTGACACTGACATCCAGGACAAACTTAGGAGATCCCCCCAGTATGGTGACATCCAGGACAAACTTAGGATATCCCCCCAGTACGGTGACATCCAGGACACTTAGGAGATCCCCCCAGTACGGTGACATCCAGGACAAACTTAGGATATCCCCCCAGTACGGTGACATCCTGGACAAACTTAGGATATCCCCCCAGTATGGTGACATCCTGGACAAACTTAGGAGATCCCCCAGTATGGTGACATCCTGGACAAACTTAGGTGATCCCCCAGTATGGTGACATTCAGGACACTTATGAGATCCCCCCAGTACGGTGACATCCAGGACAAACTTAGGATATCCCCCCAGTACGGTGACATCCAGGACAAACTTAGGAGATCCCCCCAGTATGGTGACATCCAGGACAAACTTAGGAGATCCCCCAGTATGGTGACATCCAGGACACTTATGAGATCCCCCCAGTACGGTGACATCCAGGACACTTAGGAGATCCCCCAGTACGGTGACATCCAGGACACTTAGGAGATCCCCCCAGTACTGTGACATCCAGGACAAACTTAGGAGATCCCCCCAGTATGGAGACATCCAGGACACTTATGAGATCCCCCAGTACGGTGACATCCAGGACAAACTTAGGATATCCCCCCAGTACGGTGACATCCAGGACACTTAGGAGATCCCCCCAGTACTGTGACATCCAGGACAAACTTAGGAGATCCCCCCAGTATGGTGACATCCAGGACACTTAGGAGATCCTATAAAAAATATAAGAAAAGTGTAGCGCTAAAGTGGATGAAATAAATAAGAGGTTTTAGAAGCAAGGAGAGGTAAAACTCAAATTTTCAAATGGCCTGTAACCTCAGCTTGGTCAAAAACCAGATAAGTGTATACACGAACAGTGTGGTAACAACATGTGCATAAAAATATAGTGTAGGTAAATCAACAATTAGTAATCTCAAAAGTCCACATTTTGCTGGTGATGAAAATGTAAAGAAACTGTCCAAAGCACTAGTGAGGAAGTGTTAATCCCATATAAATAGTGAAGACTTAGTGATATAGTCCATATGTTGCCTGATGTAGTTGACACAAAGGGGCCCAAGGCAGATATCCTTATAATACTGAGACTCCAACTCAGAGGGGACCCAAGGCAGATATCCTTACAACACAAAGACTCAGAAAAAATGTAAGGTAGAATACTCTTACCAACTTCGGTGGACTCACAAGCCGTGGGCGGTGAGTCAAACGAGCTTGTACTGTCTTATGATAGGTGACAGTGAAAAATGGATGATACACCCGGAGACGTCCTCCTTGGATGGGGAGCCTGGAGCTTGTCCTGAAGGTCTGCACGATCGTTGTTTTCATCAGCATACATCAGCATACATGGACCATAAAAGAAACAACGACAAGGAACCTCCACATAGTGTAAATCCGAAAAAATTGGTTTCTCAATGGGCATTTATTGGATCAATCACGATCATCGAAACAATCCATAAAAATCTTGGTTTAAAATTAGAATCGATTCAAATAAAAAGACGACAAAGTAAGCGTGGTGAGGGTGGCTGGGTACAGCAAGGAGACCCGACGCGTTTCGTCTGAAGAGACTTCTGCTGGGGTATGTGCCAACCTGCCACCACCACGCTTTTATACATATATTCAATTAATTACTCCTATACAGCTGTTACACGCTGACTTCCTGGATTAGTGGCGTGCGTTCCATTCAGGAACACGTGTTCAGTGAGTTAGCCAATAGGGTGCTAGGAGGTGGGACGACCTCCCCAAGACCAAGCCTCGATGTAAGTATCGTCTCATAGTGCGCGCTCATAGAGTGAAGGGACGCCCTCCTCTCCTAGTTACCCAATGCAGGCCGTCACGTTAGATGACGCAGACGTGACTAGCATCACGTGATAACGTCTCGGCGTGACCTTATGCGTACATCATTGCGTCCACCTAGGAAACGAAAGCAAACTACAAAGGCTGTTGGAGCGCAACGTGCGTTCCAAACAGAACTTCCGGGAAAGGAAGTGCCATAGGTCAAAACAATATAACAATATTAGAAGTCCCCCGAAACGGGACAAATATGGACTTAATTGACATAAATTGACCATCACATTAGTAAAAATGTGAAGTCTAATCAGGAAGTCAGTATGCATCGTAGCTGTGCCAGAAAACTGGGACTACCATATAATCAATATGCGATCTTGTTCGTAATAATGAGTCAAGAACAAGAAAAATGTGATGTCCATCTAAATATGTAACAGATACGAGTAAATAAAAAACAGCTGTCCCAGAGAGGGGACGAACGGTCAGATTACCCTGTATATATGATAGAATTACAATTACTGGACCACAAATAAAATACGATAGAATAAAATAATGTAAATAAGCACCAGAGAATTCAATCTAAAAAATAATAAAAGAATAAAGAAATTCTAATAAGCAAAAAATAATATATATAACAGGACCTAATAGTGAGCAAAAATGTATACTAGTAGGACTAGAAATATAGGCCGCCTAAACCTTATAAGCTATAACAAAAGCTCAAATACATCATCAGGTAAGTAAAGTTAGCCAATGTTGTATTTAGAGTAAATACAAATGATGGAAAAAATCCATTTAGACTAGAAAACCAGAGGGGGGCCAGGGCTAAGATTGATTAATAAATGAATTGATGTCCCATTCCACATTTAAGCCATGTGGCGTGAAACATCTAAGTTGGTGTATCCAAAAAGTCTCAAGCCTTGATACTCCTCGTATACACGATTCACCTCTCCAGTGGGGGGTAAACCTATCTATTATTTGAAATTTAGTGCCGGTAAGATCACGATTATGATGTAATAGGTAGTGCTTAGGTACACTATGATTTGGACATCCCTTTTTAATAAGCTTGATATGTTCATTAACCCTTATGGCGAAGGTACGGATAGTCCGCCCCACGTACTGCTTCCCGCAAGGGCAAGTGATGAGGTATACGATATATCTTGTCGAACAAGTGACGAAGTGTTTCACAGAATATTCTCTACCTGTGGTGGTTGATCCAAAAGTGTCGATCTTCCGAGACTTAAGTGTATTGTGCTTGCACACCTTACATCTCCGGCAAGGGAAAAAACCCTTCATGTCTTGAAAAAAAGAGGGAACTGAAGGGGGGTCTGTTACATTAGGAGCTATCTGTCCCCTCAGGGGCATGGCACCTCTATAAATTACTCGTGCTTGTTCTGGGAGAACTGGTCCAAGGACAGTATCATTTTTTAAAACCTTCCAGTGCTTATGGAAGATGTCCTTGATCTGCCTATGCTGTATGGAAAAATTCGTAATGAAAGACCATTTATGTTTATTTTCTACAATAGGTTTCGATTGTTCAGAAATGAGAGAGTTCCTATCAGTTAAGGAAACATTGTGAATCACTTTATCTATCTCCAATGCATCATATCCCTTGCTCACAAATCTCGACTTCAAGATATCAGCTTGATCATAGTAGTCAGAGAGTTGTGAGCAGTTACGTCTGATTCGTAACATCTGACTTCGGGGAATGGACTTTAGCCACGCTGCATGGTGGCAGCTGTCGGTCGGAATGTATCCATTCCGATCCGTAGCCTTAAAGAAAGTCTTGGTGGAAAGATGATGGTCAACCACCGAGATTTCTAAATCCAGAAAGTGGATGGTCGACTGGCTGGCTTCATAAGTCAACTCTATCCCGATTTGGTTGTTATTTAAAGTACAAATAAATTCATCCAAAGATTGCATATTGCCCTTCCATAGGAGGAGGATGTCGTCAATGTACCTAGCCCACAATACCAATTGCGGTGGGTCTAGGGTATAGACGACATCCTCCTCCCATTTGGCCATGAATATATTGGCCAAGCTGGGAGCAAATTTTGCCCCCATCGCTACCCCTTTCTTTTGAAGGTAATAATCACCGTTGTACCAAAAGTAGTTGTGTTTGGTGGCAAAACACAATAAGTTCATGATGAACCTCTTTTGGGTACCCGGAATGGTGTTATTCCTGGAAAGAAAAGAGTTAACTGCTTCAAACCCTAAGTCGTGGGGTATGCAAGTGTACAGTGCCTTAACATCGGCTGTAGCCAGAATAAGGTCGTCGCTGTAGGTAACACGATCAAGTTTAGCAATGGTGTCCTTGGTGTCCCTTAGATAAGATGGTGTAGATTTCACTAGTGGCTGAAGGAAGAAATCAATGTATTTCCCAATGCGGGACGTGATAGAATTTATGCCGCTAATAATAGGTCGGCCGGGAGGTTGAGTAACGTTCTTATGGACTTTCGGTAAGTAATAGATTACTTAGGAGATCCCCCCAGTACGGTGACATCCAGGACAAACTTAGGATATCCCCCCAGTACTGTGACATCCAGGACAAACTTAGGAGATCCCCCAGTATGGTGACATCCTGGACAAACTTAGGTGATCCCCCCAGTATGGTGAAATCCAGGACAAAATTAGGAGATCCCCCCAGTACGGTGACATCCTGGACAAACTTAGGAGATCCCCCCAGTACGGTGACATCCTGGACAAACTTAGGTGATCCCCCCAGTATGGTGACATCCTGGACAAACTTAGGTGATCCCCCCAGTATGGTGACATCCTGGACAAACTTAGGTGATCCCCCCAGTATGGTGAAATCCAGGACAAAATTAGGTGATCCCCCCAGTATGGTGAAATCCAGGACAAAATTAGGAGATCCCCCCAGTACGGTGACATCCTGGACAAACTTAGGTGATCCCCCCAGTATGGTGACATCCTGGACAAACTTAGGTGATCCCCCCAGTATGGTGACATCCTGGACAAACTTAGGTGATCCCCCCAGTACGGTGACATCCAGGACAAACTTAGGATATCCCCCCAGTACGGTGACATCCAGGACACTTAGGAGATCTCCCCAGTACGGTGACATCCAGGATAAACTTAGGAGATCTCCCCAGTACGGTGACATCCAGGATAAACTTAGGATATCCCCCCAGTACGGTGACATCCAGGATAAACTTAGGAGATCCCCCCAGTACAGTGATGTCCTGAACAAACTTGGGAGATCACTTAGGTGTCACTGATGGGCAATGATTGGTGTCACTGATGGGCACTGATTGGTGTCACTGATGGGCAATGATTGGTGTCACTGATGGGCAATGATTGGTGTCACTGATGGGCAATGATTGGTGTCACTGATGGGCAATGATTGGTGTCACTGATGGGCACTGGTGTCACTGATGGGCAATTATTGGTGTCACTGATGGGCATTGATTGGTGTCACTGATGGGCACTGATAGGTGGCACTGATGGGCACTGATAGGTGGCACTGATGGGCACTGACTGGCATCACTGATAGGCAATGATTGGTGTCACTGATGAGCACTGATTGGTGTCACTGATGGGCAATGATTGGTGTCACTGATGGGCAATGATTGGTGTCACTGATGGGCACTGATTGGTGTCACTGATGGGCAATGATTGGTGTCACTGATGGGCAATGATTGGTGTCACTGATGGGCAATGATTGGTGTCACTGATGGGCAATGATTGGTGTCACTGATGGGCAATGATTGGTGTCACTGATGGGCACTGGTGTCACTGATGGGCAATTATTGGTGTCACTGATGGGCATTGATTGGTGTCACTGATGGGCACTGATAGGTGGCACTGATGGGCACTGACTGGCATCACTGATGGGCAATGATTGGTGTCACTGATGAGCACTGATTGGTGTCACTGATGGGCAATGATTGGTGTCACTGATGAGCACTTATTGGTGTCACTGATGGGCAATGATTGGTGTCACTGATGGGCAATGATTGGTGTCACTGATGAGCAATGATTGGTGTCACTGATGGGCAATGATTGGTGTCACTGATGAGCAATGATTGGTGTCACTGATGGGCAATGATTGGTGTCACTGATGGGCAATGATTGGTGTCACTGATGGGCACTGGTGTCACTGATGGGCAATGATTGGTGTCACTGATGGACAATGATTGGTGTCACTGTTGGGCAATGATTGGTGTCACTGATGAGCAATGATTGGTGTCACTGATGGGCACTGATTGGTGTCACTGATGAGCAATGATTGGTGTCACTGATGGGCAATGATTGGTGTCACTGATGGGCGCTGGTGTCACTGATGGGCAATGATTGGTGTCACTGATTTGCACTGATTGGTGTCACTGATGGGCAATGATTGGTGTCACTGATGAGCACTGATTGGTGTCACTGATGGGCAATGATTGGTGTCACTGATGAGCAATGATTGGTGTCACTGATGGGCAATGATTGGTGTCACTGATGGGCAATGATTGGTGTCACTGATGGGCAATGATTGGTGTCACTGATGAGCACTGATTGGTGTCACTGATGGGCAATGATTGGTGTCACTGATTGGTGTCACTGATGGGCAATGATTGGTGTCACTGATGGGCAATGATTGGTGTCACTGATGGGCAATGATTGGTGTCACTGATGGGCAATGATTGGTGTCACTGATGAGCACTGATTGGTGTCACTGATGGGCAATGATTGGTGTCACTGATGAGCACTGATTGGTGTCACTGATGGGCAAAGATTGGTGTCACTGATGGGCAATGATTGGTGTCACTGATGGGCAATGATTGGTGTCACTGATGAGCACTGATTGGTGTCACTGATGGGCAATGATTGGTGTCACTGATGGGCAATGATTGGTGTCACTGATGAGCAATGATTGGTGTCACTGATGGGCAATGATTGGTGTCACTGATGAGCAATGATTGGTGTCACTGATGGGCAATGATTGGTGTCACTGATGGGCAATGATTGGTGTCACTGATGGGCACTGGTGTCACTGATGGGCAATGATTGGTGTCACTGATGGACAATGATTGGTGTCACTGTTGGGCAATGATTGGTGTCACTGATGAGCAATGATTGGTGTCACTGATGGGCACTGATTGGTGTCACTGATGAGCAATGATTGGTGTCACTGATGGGCGCTGGTGTCACTGATGGGCAATGATTGGTGTCACTGATTTGCACTGATTGGTGTCACTGATGGGCAATGATTGGTGTCATTGATGGGCAATGATTGGTGTCACTGATGGGCAATGATTGGTGTCACTGATGGGCAATGATTGGTGTCACTGATGAGCACTGATTGGTGTCACTGATGGGCAATGATTGGTGTCACTGATGAGCACTGATTGGTGTCACTGATGGGCAAAGATTGGTGTCACTGATGGGCAATGATTGGTGTCACTGATGGGAAATGATTGGTGTCACTGATGGGAAATGATTGGTGTCACTGATGGGCAATGATTGGTGTCACTGATGGGCACTGGTGTCACTGATGGGCAATGATTGGTGGCACTGATGGGCACTGACTGGCATCACTGATGGGCAATGATTGGTGTCACTGATGAGCAATGATTGGTGTCACTGATGAGCACTGATTGGTGTCACTGATGGGCAATGATTGGTGTCACTGATGAGCAATGATTGGTGTCACTGATGGGCAATGATTGGTGTCACTGATGAGCAATGATTGGTGTCACTGATGGGCAATGATTGGTGTCACTGATAAGCAATGATTGGTATCACTGATTAGCAATGATTGGTGTCACTGATGAGCAATGATTGGTGTCACTGATGGGCAATGATTGGTGTCACTGATGGGCAATGATTGGTGTCACTGATGGGCAATGATTGGTGTCACTGATGGGCAATGATTGGTGTCACTGATGAGCAATGATTGGTGTCACTGATGGGCAATGATTGGTGTCACTGATGGGCAATGATTGGTGGCACTGATGGGCAATGATTGGTGTCACTGATGAGCAATGATTGGTGTCACTGATGGGCAATGATTGGTGTCACTGATGGGCACTGATTGGTGTCACTGATGGGCAATGATTGGTGTCACTGATGGGCACTGATTGGTGTCACTGATGAGCAATGATTGGTGTCACTGATGAGCAATGATTGGTGTCACTGATGAGCACTGATTGGTGTCACTGATGGGCAATGATTGGTGTCACTGATGAGCAATGATTGGTGTCACTGATGAGCAATGATTGGTGTCACTGATGGACAATGATTGGTGTCACTGATGGACAATGATTGGTGTCACTGATGGGCAATGATTGGTGTCACTGATGGGCAATGATTGGTGTCACTGATGAGCAATGATTGGTGTCACTGATGGGCAATGATTGGTGTCACTGATGGGCAATGATTGGTGGCACTGATGGGCAATGATTGGTGTCACGGATGAGCAATGATTGGTGTCACTGATGAGCACTGATTGGTGTCACTGATGGGCAATGATTGGTGTCACTGATGGGCAATGATTGGTGTCACTGATGAGCAATGATTGGTGTCACTGTTGGGCAATGATTGGTGTCACTGATGGGCAATGATTGGTGTCACTGATGAGCAATGATTGGTGTCACTGATGGGCAATGATTGGTGTCACTGATGGGCGCTGGTGTCACTGATGGGCAATGATTGGTGTCACTGATGAGCACTGATTGGTGTCACTGATGGGCAAAGATTGGTGTCACTGATGGGCAATGATTGGTGTCACTGATGGGAAATGATTGGTGTCACTGATGGGAAATGATTGGTGTCACTGATGGGCAATGATTGGTGTCACTGATGGGCACTGATTGGTGTCACTGATGGGCAATGATTGTTGTCACTGATGGGCACTGGTGTCACAGATGGGCAATGATTGGTGTCACTGATGGGCAATGATTGGTGTCACTGATGGGCAATTATTGGTGTCACTGATGGGCATTGATTGGTGTCACTGATGGGCACTGATTGGTGTCACTGATTTGCACTGATTGGTGTCACTGATGGGCAATGATTGGTGTCACTGATGAGCAATGATTGGTGTCACTGATGGGCAATGATTGGTGTCACTAATGGGAAATGATTGGTGTCACTGATGGGCAATGATTGGTGTCACTGATGGGCACTGATTGGTGTCACTGATGGGCACTGGTGTCACTGATGGGCAATGATTGGTGTCACTGATGGGCACTGGTGTCACAGATGGGCAATTATTGGTGTCACTGATGGGCATTGATTGGTGTCACTGATGGGCAATGATTGGTGTCACTGATGAGCAATGATTGGTGTCACTGATGAGCAATGATTGGTGTCACTGTTGGGCAATGATTGGTGTCACTGATGAGCAATGATTGGTGTCACTGATGAGCAATGATTGGTGTCACTGATGGGCAATGATTGGTGTCACTGATGGGCAATGATTGGTGTCACTGATGAGCAATGATTGGTGTCACTGATGGGCAATGATTGGTGTCACTGATGAGCAATGATTGGTGTCACTGATGAGCAATGATTGGTGTCACTGATGGGCAATGATTGGTGTCACTGATGGGCAATGATTGGTGTCACTGATGAGCAATGATTGGTGTCACTGATGAGCACTGATTGGTGTCACTGATGGGCAATGATTGGTGTCACTGATGAGCAATGATTGGTGTCACTGATGAGCAATGATTGGTGTCACTGATGAGCAATGATTGGTGTCACTGATGAGCAATGATTGGTGTCACTGATGAGCAATGATTGGTGTCACTGATGGGCAATGATTGGTGTCACTGATGAGCAATGATTGGTGTCACTGATGAGCAATGATTGGTGTCACTGATGGGAAATGATTGGTGTCACTGATGAGCAATGATTGGTGTCACTGATGGGCAATGATTGGTGTCACTGATGAGCAATGATTGGTGTCACTGATGGGCAATGATTGGTGTCACTGATGAGCAATGATTGGTGTCACTGATGAGCACTGATTGGTGTCACTGATGGGCAATGATTGGTGTCACTGATGAGCAATGATTGGTGTCACTGATGAGCAATGATTGGTGTCACTGATGAGCAATGATTGGTGTCACTGATGGGCAATGATTGGTGTCACTGATGAGCAATGATTGGTGTCACTGATGGGCAATGATTGGTGTCACTGATGGGCAATGATTGGTGTCACTGATGGGCACTGGTGTCACTGATGGGCAATGATTGGTGTCACTGATGGGCAATGATTGGTGTCACTGATGGGCAATGATTGGTGTCACTGATGGGCAATGATTGGTGTCACTGATGGGCACTGGTGTCACTGATGGGCAATTATTGGTGTCACTGATGGGCATTGATTGGTGTCACTGATGGGCACTGATAGGTGGCACTGATGGGCACTGATAGGTGGCACTGATGGGCACTGACTGGCATCACTGATGGGCAATGATTGGTGTCACTGATGAGCACTGATTGGTGTCACTGATGGGCAATGATTGGTGTCACTGATGGGCAATGATTGGTGTCACTGATGGGCACTGATTGGTGTCACTGATGGGCAATGATTGGTGTCACTGATGGGCAATGATTGGTGTCACTGATGGGCAATGATTGGTGTCACTGATGGGCACTGGTGTCACTGATGGGCAATTATTGGTGTCACTGATGGGCATTGATTGGTGTCACTGATGGGCACTGATAGGTGGCACTGATGGGCACTGACTGGCATCACTGATGGGCAATGATTGGTGTCACTGATGAGCACTGATTGGTGTCACTGATGGGCAATGATTGGTGTCACTGATGAGCACTTATTGGTGTCACTGATGGGCAATGATTGGTGTCACTGATGAGCAATGATTGGTGTCACTGATGAGCAATGATTGGTGTCACTGATGGGCAATGATTGGTGTCACTGATGAGCAATGATTGGTGTCACTGATGGGCAATGATTGGTGTCACTGATGGGCAATGATTGGTGTCACTGATGGGCACTGGTGTCACTGATGGGCAATGATTGGTGTCACTGATGGACAATGATTGGTGTCACTGTTGGGCAATGATTGGTGTCACTGATGAGCAATGATTGGTGTCACTGATGGGCACTGATTGGTGTCACTGATGAGCAATGATTGGTGTCACTGATGGGCACTGATTGGTGTCACTGATGAGCAATGATTGGTGTCACTGATGGGCGCTGGTGTCACTGATGGGCAATGATTGGTGTCACTGATTTGCACTGATTGGTGTCACTGATGGGCAATGATTGGTGTCACTGATGGGCAATGATTGGTGTCACTGATGGGCAATGATTGGTGTCACTGATGAGCAATGATTGGTGTCACTGATGGGCAATGATTGGTGTCACTGATGGGCAATGATTGGTGTCACTGATGGGCAATGATTGGTGTCACTGATGAGCACTGATTGGTGTCACTGATGGGCAATGATTGGTGTCACTGATTGGTGTCACTGATGGGCAATGATTGGTGTCACTGATGGGCAATGATTGGTGTCACTGATGGGCAATGATTGGTGTCACTGATGGGCAATGATTGGTGTCACTGATGAGCACTGATTGGTGTCACTGATGGGCAATGATTGGTGTCACTGATGAGCACTGATTGGTGTCACTGATGGGCAAAGATTGGTGTCACTGATGGGCAATGATTGGTGTCACTGATGGGCAATGATTGGTGTCACTGATGAGCACTGATTGGTGTCACTGATGGGCAATGATTGGTGTCACTGATGGGCAATGATTGGTGTCACTGATGAGCAATGATTGGTGTCACTGATGGGCAATGATTGGTGTCACTGATGAGCAATGATTGGTGTCACTGATGGGCAATGATTGGTGTCACTGATGGGCAATGATTGGTGTCACTGATGGGCACTGGTGTCACTGATGGGCAATGATTGGTGTCACTGATGGACAATGATTGGTGTCACTGTTGGGCAATGATTGGTGTCACTGATGAGCAATGATTGGTGTCACTGATGGGCACTGATTGGTGTCACTGATGAGCAATGATTGGTGTCACTGATGGGCGCTGGTGTCACTGATGGGCAATGATTGGTGTCACTGATTTGCACTGATTGGTGTCACTGATGGGCAATGATTGGTGTCACTGATGGGCAATGATTGGTGTCACTGATGGGCAATGATTGGTGTCACTGATGGGCAATGATTGGTGTCACTGATGAGCACTGATTGGTGTCACTGATGGGCAATGATTGGTGTCACTGATGAGCACTGATTGGTGTCACTGATGGGCAAAGATTGGTGTCACTGATGGGCAATGATTGGTGTCACTGATGGGAAATGATTGGTGTCACTGATGGGAAATGATTGGTGTCACTGATGGGCAATGATTGGTGTCACTGATGGGCAATGATTGGTGGCACTGATGGGCACTGACTGGCATCACTGATGGGCAATGATTGGTGTCACTGATGAGCACTGATTGGTGTCACTGATGGGCAATGATTGGTGTCACTGATGAGCAATGATTGGTGTCACTGATGGGCAATGATTGGTGTCACTGATAAGCAATGATTGGTATCACTGATTAGCAATGATTGGTGTCACTGATGGGCACTGGTGTCACTGATGAGCAATTATAGGTGTCACTGATGAGCAATGATTGGTGTCACTGATGAGCAATGATTGGTGTCACTGATGGGCAATGATTGGTGTCACTGATGGGCAATGATTGGTGTCACTGATGGGCAATGATTGGTGTCACTGATGGGCAATGATTGGTGTCACTGATGAGCAATGATTGGTGTCACTGATGGGCAATGATTGGTGTCACTGATGGGCAATGATTGGTGGCACTGATGGGCAATGATTGGTGTCACTGATGAGCAATGATTGGTGTCACTGATGGGCACTGGTGTTACTGATGGGCAATGATTGGTGTCACTGATGGACAATGATTGGTGTCACTGATGAGCAATGATTGGTGTCACTGTTGGGCAATGATTGGTGTCACTGATGGGCACTGATTGGTGTCACTGATGGGCAATGATTGGTGTCACTGATGGGCACTGATTGGTGTCACTGATGAGCAATGATTGGTGTCACTGATGAGCAATGATTGGTGTCACTGATGAGCACTGATTGGTGTCACTGATGGGCAATGATTGGTGTCACTGATGAGCAATGATTGGTGTCACTGATGAGCAATGATTGGTGTCACTGATGGACAATGATTGGTGTCACTGATGGGCAATGATTGGTGTCACTGATGGACAATGATTGGTGTCACTGATGGGCAATGATTGGTGTCACTGATGGGCAATGATTGGTGTCACTGATGAGCAATGATTGGTGTCACTGATGGGCAATGATTGGTGTCACTGATGGGCAATGATTGGTGGCACTGATGGGCAATGATTGGTGTCACGGATGAGCAATGATTGGTGTCACTGATGAGCACTGATTGGTGTCACTGATGGGCAATGATTGGTGTCACTGATGAGCAATGATTGGTGTCACTGATGAGCAATAATTGGTGTCACTGATAAGCAATGATTGGTGTCACTGATGGGCAATGATTGGTGTCACTGATGGGCAATGATTGGTGTCACTGATGAGCAATGATTGGTGTCACTGTTGGGCAATGATTGGTGTCACTGATGGGCAATGATTGGTGTCACTGATGAGCAATGATTGGTGTCACTGATAAGCAATGATTGGTGTCACTGATGAGCAATGATTGGTGTCACTGATAAGCAATGATTGGTGTCACTGATGGGCAATGATTGGTGTCACTGATGGGCAATGATTGGTGTCACTGATGAGCAATGATTGGTGTCACTGTTGGGCAATGATTGGTGTCACTGATGGGCAATGATTGGTGTCACTGATGAGCAATGATTGGTGTCACTGATGGGCAATGATTGGTGTCACTGATGGGCGCTGGTGTCACTGATGGGCAATGATTGGTGTCACTGATGAGCACTGATTGGTGTCACTGATGGGCAAAGATTGGTGTCACTGATGGGCAATGATTGGTGTCACTGATGGGAAATGATTGGTGTCACTGATGGGAAATGATTGGTGTCACTGATGGGCAATGATTGGTGTCACTGATGGGCACTGATTGGTGTCACTGATGGGCACTGGTGTCACTGATGGGCAATGATTGTTGTCACTGATGGGCACTGGTGTCACAGATGGGCAATGATTGGTGTCACTGATGGGCAATGATTGGTGTCACTGATGGGCACTGGTGTCACTGATGGGCAATTATTGGTGTCACTGATGGGCATTGATTGGTGTCACTGATGGGCACTGATTGGTGTCACTGATTTGCACTGATTGGTGTCACTGATGGGCAATGATTGGTGTCACTGATGAGCAATGATTGGTGTCACTGATGGGCAATGATTGGTGTCACTAATGGGAAATGATTGGTGTCACTGATGGGCAATGATTGGTGTCACTGATGGCACTGATTGGTGTCACTGATGGGCACTGGTGTCACTGATGGGCAATGATTGGTGTCACTGATGGGCACTGGTGTCACAGATGGGCAATTATTGGTGTCACTGATGGGCATTGATTGGTGTCACTGATGGGCAATGATTGGTGTCACTGATGAGCAATGATTGGTGTCACTGATGAGCAATGATTGGTGTCACTGTTGGGCAATGATTGGTGTCACTGATGAGCAATGATTGGTGTCACTGATGAGCAATGATTGGTGTCACTGATGGGCAATGATTGGTGTCACTGATGGGCAATGATTGGTGTCACTGATGAGCAATGATTGGTGTCACGGATGGGCAATGATTGGTGTCACTGATGAGCAATGATTGGTGTCACTGATGAGCAATGATTGGTGTCACTGATGGGCAATGATTGGTGTCACTGATGGGCAATGATTGGTGTCACTGATGAGCAATGATTGGTGTCACTGATGAGCACTGATTGGTGTCACTGATGGGCAATGATTGGTGTCACTGATGAGCAATGATTGGTGTCACTGATGAGCAATGATTGGTGTCACTGATGAGCAATGATTGGTGTCACTGATGGGCAATGATTGGTGTCACTGATGAGCAATGATTGGTGTCACTGATGAGCAATGATTGGTGTCACTGATGGGAAATGATTGGTGTCACTGATGAGCAATGATTGGTGTCACTGATGGGCAATGATTGGTGTCACTGATGAGCAATGATTGGTGTCACTGATGGGCAATGATTGGTGTCACTGATGAGCAATGATTGGTGTCACTGATGAGCAATGACTGGTGTCACTGATGAGCAATGACTGGTGTCACTGATGAGCAATGATTGGTGTCACTGATGGGCAATGATTGGTGTCACTGATGAGCAATGATTGGTGTCACTGATGAGCAATGATTGGTGTCACTGATGAGCAATGACTGGTGTCACTGATGAGCAATGACTGGTGTCACTGATGAGCAATGATTGGTGTCACTGATGGGCAATGATTGGTGTCACTGATGAGCAATGATTGGTGTCACTGATGAGCAATGATTGGTGTCACTGATGAGCAATGATTGGTGTCACTGATGAGCACTGATTGGTGTCACTGATGAGCAATGATTGGTGTCACTGATGAGCACTGATTGGTGTCACTGATGGGCAATGATTGGTGTCACTGTTGGGCAATGATTGGTGTCCCCCAATATATACATATATACACCTCTGACTCGCCCCACCCCCAATATATACATATATACACCGGCGGGATGACCCAGACCCCAATATATACATATATACACCTCTGACTCGCCCCACCCCCAATATATACACCTCTGACTCGCCCCACCCCCAATATATACATATATACACCTCTGACTCGCCCCACCCCCAATATATACATATATAAACCTCTGACTCGCCCCACCCCCAATATATACATATATAAACCTCTGACTCGCCCCACCCCCAATATATACATATATACACCTCTGACTCGCCCCACCCCAATATATACATATATACACCGGCGGGATGACCCAGACCCCAATATATACATATATACACCTCTGACTCGCCCCACCCCCAATATATACATATATACACCTCTGACTCGCCCCACCCCCAATATATACATATATACACCTCTGACTCGTCACACCCCCAATATATACATATATACACCTCTGACTCGCCCCACCCCCAATATATACATATATACACCTCTGACTCGCCCCACCCCCAATATATACATATATACACCTCTGACTCACCCCACCCCCAATATATACATATATAAACCTCTGACTCGCCCCACCCCCAATATATACATATATAAACCTCTGACTCGCCCCACCCCCAATATATACATATATACACCTCTGACTCGCCCCACCCCAATATATACATATATACACCGGCGGGATGACCCAGACCCCAATATATACATATATACACCTCTGACTCGCCCCACCCCCAATATATACATATATACACCTCTGACTCGCCCCACCCCCAATATATACATATATACACCTCTGACTCGTCACACCCCCAATATATACATATATACACCTCTGACTCGCCCCACCCCCAATATATACATATATACACCTCTGACTCGCCCCACCCCAATATATACATATATACACCGGCGGGATGACCCAGACCCCAATATATACATATATACACCTCTGACTCGCCCCACCCCCAATATATACATATATACACCTCTGACTCGCCCCACCCCCAATATATACATATATACACCTCTGACTCGTCACACCCCCAATATATACATATATACACCTCTGACTCGCCCCACCCCCAATATATACATATATACACCTCTGACTCGCCCCACCCCCAATATATACATATATACACCTCTGACTCACCCCACCCCCAATATATACATATATACACCTCTGACTCACCCCACCCCCAATATATACATATATACACCTCTGACTCACCCCACCCCCAATATATACATATATACACCTCTGACTCGCCCCACCCCAATATATACATATATACACCGGCGGGATGACCCAGACCCCAATATATACATATATACACCTCTGACTCGCCCCACCCCCAATATATACATATATACACCTCTGACTCGCCCCACCCCCAATATATACATATATACACCTCTGACTCGTCACACCCCCAATATATACATATATACACCTCTGACTCGTCCCACCCCCAATATATACATATATACACCTCTGACTCGCCCCACCCCAATATATACATATATACACCGGCGGGATGACCCAGACCCCAATATATACATATATACACCTCTGACTCGCCCCACCCCCAATATATACATATATACACCTCTGACTCGCCCCACCCCCAATATATACATATATACACCTCTGACTCGTCACACCCCCAATATATACATATATACACCTCTGACTCGCCCCACCCCCAATATATACATATATACACCTCTGACTCGCCCCACCCCCAATATATACATATATACACCTCTGACTCACCCCACCCCCAATATATACATATATACACCTCTGACTCACCCCACCCCCAATATATACATATATACACCTCTGACTCACCCCACCCCCAATATATACATATATACACCTCTGACTCGCCCCACCCCCAATATATACATATATAAACCTCTGACTCGCCCCACCCCAATATATACATATATACACCGGAGGGATGACCCAGATAACCCTCTGCTCCTTATATACAGTTCTGGCTCATTTTACCCCATTGCAAACAATGTATAGTAACAGTATTTCTACTGCAACTATCTGCAACAACTTCCTAATGATAGTTACAAAAGAAGCCAACGTCAGCTGTGCCCTTGGCATTGAGTGACATCATCAGGGCCAGTGACATCATCAGGATCAGTGACATCATCAGGATCAGTGACATCATCGGGATCAGTGACATCATCAGTATCAGTGACATCATCGGGATCGGTGACATCATTGGGATCGGTGACATCATCAGGATCAGTGACATCATCAGTATCAGTGACATCATCGGGATCAGTGACATCATCAGGATCAGTAACATCATTGGGATCAGTGACATTATCAGGATCACTGGCCATGTAAACAAAGGGTCAAAATTAGCATGACATCGCTAAACCAATATAGCCACATGGCCATATATATGGGCAATGACAACTAGGAGACTACGCCATAATACCACGGGTATGGCTGGGCAGGACTATGAGATACTGCATGATGTGGAAGAGTATCAGACCCTCATCAAAGACAAGACAAATAAAGAGGAGATATGTAAGGAAGACCCCTAGATGACAAAGAGAAGGCAGGAGCTGAGTTCCCGGGGGTCACAAGCAGAAGACAGGAGCAGTAATGAGGTCACATGGATTCTAGAAGAAGACAATCTTGGCTGAGTGTCACCCTTTGAAGGGTTGTGTGTTACAATGTCATATTCATGCGTTGTGTTTTATTATTAGGTGTGTCTGCCTGATGGGAGGAGAACGAGGCTGGAGAGCTGTACCTACTGTAAGTACATATATCAATAGGAAGATAACATTTCTGATTCTATACACCATGCCAGGTGGCCATCTTCCTGCTCTTCACTGCTCAGACTGTTGTGTACATGGAAGGTCCATGGAGTGGCCTGCAAAAAAAGGGACATTTTGATGTACCTGTGAATTCTATCTCTTGGAGTACAGGACACTGGAGAACCATTAGTTATATGCTATGACCTTCAGGTGATTGGACACTGGAGAACCATTAGTTATATGCTATGACCTTCAGGTGATTGGACACTGGAGAACCATTAGTTATATGCTATGACCTTCAGGTGATTGGACACTGGAGAACCATTAGTTATATGCTATGACCTTCAGGTGATTGGACACTGGGACAGCCCCTCAGTTACATGGCAAAGGTGCCTTGTGCCTGAGGCTGACTAATGCCTGGTACACATGGGCCGAATATCAGCCAGTTCAACAGAAACCGACAAACATTGGTCCTGTGTGTACAGCAGCCTGTCTGACAGAAGCCGGCCGAACGTCTGACTTCTGTAGAGTGGGCATGCCAGAAAAACATCTGCCGATCGGCATCCGGTGAGAGCGTTGTGTTCTGGTGGGGGGTGAAGGAAGGCCGTCCCCCTGTTAGAACATTGCATCATTAGTACAACGACCTCCTCCCGAGCTCCTCATACGGTATAAGGGCTGCCCCCAATTCTGCCTGTCTTCGAGACTGATTCGAGGTTGGGAATCAAAGAGGCAGTAGGGATAGAAATTATGTTTTGAGGCCCCTAGAAACAACAGATTGGACCCAGAGGTCCAGAATATCTTGGATCAAAACTGGTGTGAATGCCAACAGATGTCCCCCCCCCCCCTCCAAAGGCTCCCCTTTATTGTGTAGAAGGATTCTGGGATGGCTTGGAGGGTTTGGGGTTCAAAGCTTGTAACACAAGTACAGACATGCCTTTGAGAGAGACACCTGGATGGAATGAAAGGACCTTTTTGGGTGAGAAAAGGTAGTAGATGTAGTAATAGTAGGCTTAGGATGTTTTTGTGGGTTAGAAGAACTTTCCCCACACTTACTTACATAAGATTACATTCTCTGGAGCACATGTGCTAAACACAAGGCCAGGGGGCTGAATCCGGCCCACCAGGCCACTTCATGTGGCTCTCACACCTTTTCTGCAGCTGCGGCACCCCCCTCATTTCCGCATCCCATTGTCTCTCATTAGTTGGAAGCAAAGAGGAGGACAGAACTCCTCTGCCAGATCCTGGGCTTCTCTGTGCAGCTGCAGCACCCCTCTCCACCCCCCTTGGTCTTAGCATTTAGCAGACTCCGGAAGCTGACTCCAGCCCTCCTTTGATCCTCCTTTGATCCTACACTTTCTGCTTCTCAGCTCTGCCCCCAGCTTCTTCCCGGCCATAGTCCAAGGTAACGGGGGGGGGGGGGGGGACTCTTGACTTTTGATGGAGGGAGGGCTCTTGACATCTTATGCAAGGGGGATGGGGTGCTCTGAACATCCAGTCTTACAGATACAACCGGCCCCTTGAGGGCAACCATGAAGATGTCAGGTGACCTTAACTTTGGGAGTGATTTGGAGTGGCGGTTGGATGAAATCATGGATTTCAGAGAAGAGATACTGAATGTCTTGAAAGCAGTGGTGGCTGGTGCTCAAAATTTTTGGGGGGGCGCAAACAAACTGAAATTTTTTTGAAAAAACCCCATCAATTGCAGCCACTGTGCACATCAATTGCAGCCACTGTGCCCATCAATGGCAGCCACTGTGCCCATCAATGGCAGCCACTGTGCCCATCAATTGCAGCCACTGTGCACATCAATTGCAGCCACTGTGCCCATCAATGGCAGCCACTGTGCCCATCAATGGCAGCCACTGTGCACATCAATTGCAGCCACTGTGCCCATCAATGGCAGCCACTGTGCCCATCAATGGCAGCCACTGTGCCCATCAATTGCAGCCACTGTGCCCATCAATGGCAGCCACTGTGCACATCAATTGCAGCCACTGTATCATCAAATGCAGATACTGTGCCAAACGCTGCCACTGTGCACATCAATTGCAGCCACTGTGCACATCAATTGCAGCCACTGTGCACATCAATTGCAGCCACTGTATCATCAAATGCAGATACTGTGCCAAACGCTGCCACTGTGCCCATCAAATGCTGCCAGTGTGCCCATCAAATGCTGCCAGTGTGCCCATCATATGCTGCCAGTGTGCCCATCAAAGGCTGCCAGTGTGCCCATCAAATGCTGCCAGTATGCCCATTAAATGCTGCCAGTGTGCCCCCCGCCCGCTCGCCGTCTGCCCGGCACCTACCCTGTGTCTGTGGGGCAGCGGGTGATGGAGACGAGCAGGGTCCTTCATGCATCTCCTGCCTCCTGATAGCCATCCAATAGCGGCGCCTGTCGTTTCAGCCAATCAGGTGACAGGTAACAGACCCGAGCACCTGATTGGCTGAGAAGCGGTTCAGTGTTAGGAAAGCGAATAGTCATTCGCTTTCCTAACACAGCTGAGTGGACTGCGAGCATCAAGCATGGGATACATTGGCTAATGCCCTTATTTAATATGCTCTTAAAGCAAACCCATCTCTCCTCCGTATTCTTTGTTCCTAATATTTTATCCCAATTTATGCCTTTTAGCAAGGTTTGTAGTTTAGGGAAGTTGGCTCTTTTGAAATTCAGTGTCTTTGTGTTCCCTTCATGTTTCCTATTTGTGTGATTTATACTGAAACTAATTGACCTGTGATCGCTGTTCCCTAAATTGCCCCGTATTTCCACATCCGTGATTGGGTCTGTATTGTTGGTAATCAGTAGATCCAGTAATGTTTTATTTCTAGTTGGTGCGTCTACCATCTGACCCATAAAATTGTCCTGCAAGACATTAAGGAACTGGCGAGCCTTAAATGAATGCGCGGTTCCCTCCGCCCAGTCTATGTCTGGATAATTAAAATCCCCCATTATGATAACACTTCCCATCCTTGCTGCTAATCCAATTTGTGATAGGAGATCCGTCTCCACTTCCTCCCTCAGGTTAGGGGGCCTATAGCATACTCCCAGTATTATTTTCCCCTTAGCTTTATCCCTTTGGAGCTCTACCCATAAGGATTCCACCTCCTCTCTAGCTCCCTCAGTGATGTCATCTCTCACATTCACTTGTACATTATTCTTGATATATAGGCATACCCCTCCCCCTTTTTTACCCTCTCTATCCTTGCGGTATAGGGTATACCCTTGAATGTTTGCCAGCCAATCATGAGAGCTGTTGAACCAGGTCTCTGAAATTCCCACAAAATCCAAATCCTCCTTGTACAACAGTATCTCTAGTTCACCCATCTTGTCCGCCATGCTCCTGGCATTGGTGAACATGCCACATAGTTTAGACCGGTCGCATATTGTCCTCGTATTGGGTGTTCCAAGATTACAACTAGGACTTGTTACTATACTTACCTCGGGTTTAGTCAACCTACCACTAATGCCCCCAATACTACACTGCCCCCCCCCCCCAATCGCCTAGTTTAAAAACCCCTCTAACTTTTTGGCCATCTTCATTCCCAGCTGATCTGCACCCTCCTCATTTAGGTGCAGTCCGTCCCTTCTATAGTACCGGTTATAGACTGAGAAATCAGCCCAGTCCTCCAGGAACCCAAACCCCTCCTTACTACACCAGCTCTTCAGCCACTTGTTTACTTCCCTAATCTCCCTCTGCCTCTCTGGTGTGGCTCGATGTACCGGTAGTATTCCTGAGAACACTACCTTGGAGGTCCTTTTCCTCAATTTAGCTCCCAAGTCCCTAAAATCGTTCTCTGACTTTGTCATTGGTACCAATGTGCACCATGACAGCTGGGTCTTCCCCAGCCCCTCCCAGTAATCTGTCCACCAGATCCGTGATGGGCCCAGCCCATGCTCTGGACTTTTGGCAATTCCAGAGACTGGGGATTTAATCGACTTTTCTGTAGAGAAGTGTAACGAAACGTCCCACACTCCGCTTGAGTGCTTTCGCCATATACCGCTTCCTCTCAGTCTGAATATAGATATCAAATCTTCCAATCGATAACAACAAACACAACAAGACTATACTCGTTTGGTTGCTGAACATGGACTGTTTATTGAAAACACAGGTAATACTCTGGACAACCCCCCTCTTTGCATTCCGGGTGGGGTAGATTGTCCAATCAGCAGTGAGAGCTGTTGGAGGAACCTGCCCCCACCAATCTCACAGCTAATCTACATACACATCCCATAATATCCAAGACAGACACAATAGAACATTGGAATACAGCCACACCCCAAACGACCCAACAAAGAGTACACAACAAAATGAGACAATAAACTATTGGGTGAAAGACCCCGGGCTTTCCAGATCTCATTAATTAGCATTCCTTTCACATACATCTGTCCACTGAGTCCCAAGCTGGCAGAGACCATCATGGCCTCTTTAATAATGTCCTTTTGCATTACATAACAGAATATATCTTCCTGCTTGTAGTTCCCCCAAATGCCAGGGCCCATAGTCAGTGGGCAAGAGGCTAGCATTCAGTCCCCTCCAAAAGCCTCTGTCCTGGGTGAGTCTATCACAAGGAGGAACCACCTCCTCGTCTGCAATGTGACATCTGAGTCATCCAGGTGGATAAGATTAGCCATGGGTCAGCCCTACCTCGTTAGCCAAACCATTCATGTGATGTTTTGGGTAAATATTTGTGTAGCGCTGGTAGATTTTTAATCTACCGCTGATAGGTAAATCTTGTCGGTTACTTGTTAGAGGAAGTTAGATTTGCCTCTGTTCCAGCTTGGCTGAGTTGCGTGTAGTTCCACACTGTGCCGTTGGGTGTCGTTGTCACCAAGGGCTGGTGTTGGAAAGGCAACGTGTTGAAGCGTATGAGTGCTCCTCTGTCCCGGAGATAACTCTGTGGAGGTGGTCCTCCAAGTTGCATTCTGGGAGAGGATATTTATGGGACAGACGCCATGTTTAGGGTTAGTTTTTCAGCCACCTGCTGGCCCTCCTGGCTGACAGGTATGCGTTAAGAGTACCACCTCATGGTCCTCCGGTCCGGAGGCCCACGTCGCTGTGGCGTGTGAGTGGGCCCAGAAGCCTGTCTGGGGCCTACCACAAGCAGCAGAGGAATGGTTCTGAGCTGTCTATCCTGAGTGAAGAAGCTGGACAACCGAGGAGATCCCCGGGGAGGACACGTCATGGAAAGATCATGCAAAGTACTGGTCTGGAGAGGGGCCTGGTGACTCGGAGGACGCATCCTGAAGTAATCTTACAGCATAGTGCTGCCGGGTTGGCTTAAAGGTTCAAGTACTGTGTCTGATATTCATCGCAAACCAATACATCCTGTGGCAGAGGATCGTACGGGTTTTATTCCAAACAAGTCTGTGGCAGAGACTTTTGTTCGTGCTGCGTACTGGCTGCTAGGCAAGTGAGAGAGGCCTATCCAGGCGGGCAAAGATTGAATCCCACAAGGGGAGCGCATTCAACTATAAGTGATCAAATTCCAGAGAATGTTCTGAAGAATACTAAGGAAAGGTATTTGAGCTTCCCTGCAACTTTCCTTCTGCCTCTTTCCTGCTATTTCCTTTATTCGTTCATTAAAGCACTGGAAAACCTACTCAAGTGTTTGGTGCTTATATCGTCCAGAGGTAAACTCAACGGAACCCTAGACCCGGTGCCGGTGAAACAGAGGTATCGAGAGTGAAGGTAACATCCCGCTTTAAACCAGCAGCCCCACCGAGTTAGTGCTACATGTGGGGGCTCGTCCGGGATTTGTTGGCCATCAATTCTCGTAACCTGGAGAGGTGTTTCACCGGGAGTTTACGGTCAGAGCTGGACTTTGTCGATTTCTCAGGAGAAGAAGAGGTTAAAAGTTGCAGTACTTTATTTCTGACTGAGTAGGCGGCGGGCACCAGTAAAAGCCCGGGAGCTACGTGATCAGAAGAACAAGTGGGAGGAGTCTACCCTACTTGATACCACGTGGGACGCGTGTATGTGTTTGGCGCCAGAGAAGAAGAGAGGCCTCGTGATCGTGCTGAGAAGATCAGAGTGTGGTCATGTCTTTCGGCGATGCAGTCAATTATGGGACCAAAAATGTTCCCTGCGAGCACCGTGTCGAGTACTGTGCTGACCGGAACCCTGCTTACAGGTATCGGTATTCGTCTGAAGCCGCAGGGGAGGTTTGTTCTCTATACCGCCGGACATATCGAAGGGCTGGGCATGATTTGCCACAAATGTGAAGGACTGGCTGTACATCTCCATCCATTTTCGTCGCTGCCCGCAATGTGGAGAATATCTGTTTATGGTGGAGCAACCTACCATGTCGCCCTGTGCTTATCGAATGGATTGGGCTACAGGTATCGCCACAGTAGAAGCTGCTACCGCTACGGAGAGAGAACGGCAGGCTGTGACTTTGCCTGTTGTCGCCGAGAATGTTCCGGAGAGAGACACTGCTGTTGCCGTCTCATCAGCGCACATTACCTTAATTTCTAAGTCCACCACACATATCCCTGTTGTACCTGTCCAGAGGAAGGTGGGATATGTGAAGGCTTCCCGAGGCCGTGGTCGAGGCCTACCCCAGAGACTACCCGAACCGGATCCAACAAAGTCCACGACAGGAACGGGTGAGCAATTAATGGGGAATGTATCTGGGACTGTAAATAAATATCTGCCAGCAGAAGAGCTGGGGGATTCGGAGATAGAATCCATGTCGGATCTCTCCGGTGATGATGACTTATTTGAGACTATGTCACAAGAGCTGTTATGGGCCCAAGGTGAAGATGTTGCCTCTGTTATGACTTTCCCTGAATAGACAGGCCTGAGTTCTGGGAAGACGTCACCTTGTGTGGAGCCACACAGCACTGTTACTGAGACATTGTCAAAAGTTACTAGTTCACTTCAGACACCGGCTGGGTCTATGGTGAGCAAGTCATTGAATTCATGTGTGCCTCCTGGTATGGGGAAAAGTAGATCCTTACCGAAACTTGCACGTTTGCAGAGAATGTTGAACAAGCGTGTAGCTACGGAATATGGTTTGGAGTTCCCTTATGTCCCTCAGGACATAATGCAAGTGATTGAAGCTAACCGGGAGCTTTGGTACAGTGAAGCTGTTTGGGACTATTTGTCTGTGCCTAAGCCTTTCCGAAAGACTGGATGTTCTGTTAAAATGGATGAACGTTTCAGCGGATGTTTTATGCACTGGAACTTTGGTCGGCACATCTATGCTGACAAAGTGGTCATCTGCAGGCCCGGAAAAGAGGACGTTGTATATTTCATCACTACAGTGGATAAAAAGGATAAAGCACTGACATTGCCAGATCCCCGGTTTTATTGGTAATTGTGGACAAAAGAACTTTGGGGTAGTTAGTTAGTGTCAGTGCATAGAGATCTTCGTGGTCAAAATATAATGTTCATCTTGATGTCTTCAAATTCTAAGACTCTTCGCTAGCTGGATATTTTTTCTTTATTAAAAGATGGGACATACCTAAATACATATAGGGATGGACTCCTAAAGATTATTCTGTTGTAGATAATGGGAAGAGAGTTTCATTTTTTTTCAAATGAGACTTTGCTCCTGAAATTGTATAGGTTGCATGTGTGTTTAATATGTTTTCCTTTTCAGGAACCATTTGATCTCCTATCAAGCTGGGAGGCTTTTCAGCTAGATAGATAGTGAGGAAATGTACAGTCATAGGATGGTTTTGTTCGCGGATGTGAACATATTGTTTTACAAATGTTAACCTTATAATGTCTTTCCACTGTTTCCTTCTTCTTTACCTAAATCCAAGTTATAAGCTCAAATACCTGCTCTCAGGCTTGGGAGTTATCATTAGTTTTTGTCAGACGTTGAGGACTTCTATTGTAGTGGGGGGAGTATGTAGCGCTGGTAGATTTTTAATCTACCGCTGATAGGTAAATCTTGTGGGTTACTTGTTAGAGGAAGTTAGATTTGCCTCTGTTCCAGTTTGGCTGAGTTGCATGTAGTTCCACACTGTGCCAGTGGGTGTCGTTGTCACCAATGGCCAGTGTTGGAAAGGCATTGTGTCGAAGCGTATGGGTGCTCCTCTGTCCCGGAGATAACTCGAGTTGCATTCTGGGAGAGGGTATTTATGGGACAGACGCCATGTTTTGGGGTTCGTTTTACAGTCACCTGCTGGCCCTCCTGGAGGACAGGTATGTGTTAAGAGTACCACCTCGTGGTCCTCCGGTCCGGAGGCCCACGTCGCTGCAGCGTGTGAGTGGGCCCAGAAGCCTGTCTGGGGCCTACCACAGCAGCCGAGGAATGGTCCTGAGCTGTCTATCCAGAGTGAAGAAGCTGGACAACCGAGGAGATCCCAGGAGAGGAGCCGTCATGGAAGGATCATGCAGAGTGCTGGTCTGGAGAGGGGCCTGGTGACTCGGTTGGAGGACGCATTTCGAAGTAATCTTACAGCATAGTACTGCCCGGTTGGCTTAAAGGTTCAAGTACTGTGTTTGACATTCATCGCAAACCAATACATCCTGTGGCAGAGGATCGTACGGGTTTTATTCCAAACAAGTCTGTGGCAGAGACTTTTGTTCATGCTGCGTACTGGCTGCTAGGCAAGTGAGAGAGGCCTATCCAGGCGGGCAAAGATTGAATCCCACAAGGGGAGCGCATTCAACTATAAGTGATCAAATTCCAGAGAATGTTCTAAAGAATACTAAGGAAAGGTATTTGAGCTTCCCTGCAACTTTCCTTCTGCCTCTTTCCTGCTATTTCCTTTATTCGTTCATTAAAGTATTGGAAAACCTACTTAAGTGTTTGGTGCTTATATCGCCCAGAGGTAAACTCAACGGGACCCTAGACCCGGTGCCGGTGAAACAGAGGTATCGAGAGCGAAGGTAACAGCCCGCTTTAAACCAGCAGCTCCACCGAGAGTTAGTGCTACATTTGGGTTATTGTGTATGTGGGGACTGACATACTTTTCAAGTGTATAAAAAGGCTGTATACTTGTCCAATAAATCATTCCATGTTCAAGCTGTGTAACTGAGCTAGTCTCGCCTGGTTCTTAAGTTACAATATATGGGCTGTAATATCTGATATCTGAAGGTTCAGACTGGAGGAAGCCATGTAATGACGGATACACTCAAGCGGAGTGCGTCTGGGTTCCGTTACAGGGGGTATATAGTGTGATCTCCCTGATGGGTGTGGAAGGGAGTATATAGGGTTATGTGCCTGCTAAGAGAGGGAGGGGGTATATATGGTTATGTGCCTGCTGGGAGTTGGAGGGGGTATATAAGGCGATGTCCCTGCTGGGTGCGGGAGGGGGTATATAGGGGATGTGGCTGGTGTGAGTGGGAGGGTATACACTCTATTGCCAAAAGTATTGGGACACCTGCTTTACATGCACATGAACTTTAATGGCATCCCAGTTTTAGTCTGTAGGGTTCAATATTGAGTTGGCCCACCCTTTGCAGCTATAACAGCTTCAACTCTCCTGGGAAGGCCGTCCACAAGGTTTAGGAGGGTGTCTATGGGAATGTTCTTCCAGAAGTGCATTTGTGAGGTCAGGCATTGATGTTGGACGAGAAGGCCTGGCTCACAGTCTCCACTCCAGTTCATCCCAAAGGTGTTCTATGGGGTTGAGGCCAGGACTCTGTGTAGGCCAGTCAAGTTCCTCCACCCCAAACTCGCTCATTCATGTCTTTATGGACCTTGTTTTGCGCACTGGTGCGCAGTCATGTTGGAACAAGAAGGGGCCGTCCCCAAACTGTTCCCACAAATTTGAGAGCATGAAAATGTCCAAAATGTCTTGGTATACTGACGCCTTAAGTGTTCCCTTCACTGGAACTAAGAGGCCAAGCCCAACCCCTGAAAAATAACCCCCACACCCCATAATTCCCCTCTCCACCAAACTTTACACTTTGCACAATGCAGTCAGGTAAGTACTGTTCTCCTGGCAACCGCCAAACCCAGAAACGTCCATCGGATTGCCAGAAAAAGAGGCGTGATTGGTCACTCCAGAGAACACGTCTCCATTGCTCTAGAGTCCAGTGGCGGCGTGCTTTACACCACGGCATACAACACTTTGCATTGCACTTGGTGATATAAGGCTTGGATGCAGCTGCTCGGCGACTTCTGCGCACTGTAAGCTTCAGCGTGCGCTGATCCCGCTCTGTCATTTTTCATGGCCTAACACTTCGTGGCTGAGTTGCTGTTCCGTTTCTTCCACTTTTTTAAAATACCACTAACAGTAGACCGTGGAATATTTCGTAACAAGAAAATTTAACAGATGCACTTATTGCACAGATGGCCACCTATCACAGTACCACGCTTGTATTCAGTTCCAGATAGCGACCCATTCCTTCACAAATGTTTGTAGAAGCCGTCTGCATGCCGAGGTGTGTGATTTTATACACCTGTGACCGAGGAGGTGATTGGAACACCTGAATCCAATGATTTGGAGGGGTGTCCCAATACTTTTGGCTATATAATGTATTCTCCTCTATTCTGGATGGTGGGACTTAGAATATTCCCCTCTAAGTCCCACCATTCAGAATAAAGGAGAATATTCTAAGTCCCATTATCAAGAATATAGGGGAATATTCTATCTCTCTTTATTTTGGATGATGGGACTTGGAATATTTCCAGTATTTTGGCTCGTAGCCGATGTATAGGAAATAGGAGGATGAGAACGTTGGCTAGTAGGTTGTCTTGCCTCATGGCTCAGGTAGTTGGGTCACCTATATTCTGTGGAAAGTTCTGGAGACGTGTGATGGAATCCCGGGGTTGGCAGATCATTGTTTCCTTTGTATTGCGCTGAGCGGTTGATGATTATCTGAATCAGACTTCTCCTCCAGCCAGGTAGGTGGCTCTGAGGGTTAGTAGTCAGCCAGTGACCCAGCAGAGGTTTTGGAGTCGCAGGTTCAAGGCTTGGTGTCTCTTTATGTATTTGCAGCAGATTAATACCTGAACTATGAGAAGGAACAGATTGGAGTCTGAGTGCAGGTGATGGCTCCGAGAGTAAGTGCTCAGACTGGTGTGATGGAGATGTGAGTTCAAATCCCTCTGGTGGAGGCTGGGGAGTTCCAGGTGCTGTGCAGTGCCCCCTGTTGGTGGAGGCTGGGGAGTTCCAGGTGCTGTGCAGTGCCCCCTGTTGGTGGAGGCTGGGGAGTTCCAGGTGCTGTGTGGTGCCCCCTGTTGGTGGAGAGGAGCAGTGGGGGATGTTTCAAGTCCACTACTATGCTCCAGTAGGGGGGGTCCAGGTGTTGTGGTGTATATTGATTATTGGGATGGTAGCAAAAAAGATTGAATTTTTTGCTAAGTATCTAATTTTGAAATGGGCTGCCCCGGTAAGACAGCCCATTCTATTTATATATGTTGCAGTGATGTCACAGACCATGGACAGAAGAAGCGGGGGGGGTGTCCACAACCTAATGTGATGCCCACACATGTTACAGGCCTGTGGGGACCTGGGACTGGAGCAGACTGGTGGGTTGTCCATGGCCTCCAAGCTTTCACTCAGGGATGTGAACACAGGTCTATGAGGCTTCCTTCACTGCTCTGTGTGAATTATTGCCGCCCAATTCACTCAGATACAAGCTGGGGTCTGCGCCCTCCTGTCTCCAGACTCCTCCTCCAGGTGACCCCTACCCAGATCACTCAGGGGCCCCAGCTTGGTTGTATGCGCCCTTCATCACATTCTCCTCCTTTGAGCCATTCATATCCGCCCAATTCACTCAGAGATTTGAACTCGGGTCTTCACCGCCCTGGTCACTGTTCTTATCCACTGAGCTACTCACCTCTGCTCACCTACCAACCCCTTCCTTCTCCTATTTCATGAGGACACAGAGAACACTCCGTACTAAAGATAGAGATCAGAACCAGCCAGGAGATCACCAACCTGCTTGTGGCTCACCGATTGATTACATGACACGACCCCGACATCGGTCTGGAGACCAGGGTTCAAATCCCACTGCTGGCTCTGTTTTATTATTGTCTGGTGCAGCCTTTCCTATATTTCTAATAAATATATATAATAAAAAGCACTCCCCCCAGGGACCACAACTGACGTATCCATCTTTTCGGCCGCCGGTTCTGTTTACAATAATGGTGGACTCTGCGGCTGATTCACCGCAAGATCACCGTTATTGGCGGTGGGAGAGGGGCCACCCCCCCCCCCCGCAGCTCTCCCATGCCCTCCGCCGCTTACCAGACCTGTCGGCAGCGGCGGAGGTGATCGGGACCTGTCCATGGCCGGGTATGGAGACGAGTGAGGCTAAAATGGCCCCCACCCGTCTCCATACTATAGCAGGGCGAAAGCGATGCCAAAATGTCACTTCCGCTGATACGTCTTAAAGGGCCATTTTTCTGTTGTCATTTTTTCAAGTGAAAATTTTTTTTTTTATTGCATTTAAGTCCAAATAGGAGATCTGAGGTCTTTTTGACCCCCAGATCTCATATTTAAGAGGACCTGTCATGCTTTTTTTCTATTACAAGGGATGTTTACATTCCTTGTAATAGGAATAAAAGTGACCCATTTAAAAAAAAAAAAACTGAAAAAATAAATAAAATCAAGTAAAATAAATAAGAAAAAAAAATTAATTTTTTTTAAAGCCCCCCCGTCCCGACAAACTTGCACGCAGAAGCGAACGCATACGTGAGTAGCGCCCGCATATGAAAACAGTGTTCAAACCACACATGTGAGGTATCGCCGCAAACGTTAGAGCGACAGCGATAATTCTAGCCCTAGACCTCCTCTGTAACTCAAAACCTGCAACCTGTAGAATTTTTTAAATGTCGCCTATGGAGATTTTAAGGGTAAAATTTTGACGCCATTCCGCGAGCCGGCGCAATTTTGAAGCATGACATGTTGGGTATCAATTTACTCAGGGTAACATTATCTTACACAATATAAAAAAAAATTGGGCTAACTTTACTGTTGTCTTATTTTTTTATTCAAAAAAGTGATTTTTTTTTCCAAAAAAAGTGCACTTGTAAGACCGCTGCGCAAATACGGTGTGACAACAAATATTGCAAAGACCGCCATTTTATTCTCTAGGGTGTTAGAAAAAAATGTATAATGTTTGGGGTTCTAAGTAATTTTCTAGCAATAAAACTTGTTTTTAACTTGTAAACACCGAGTCTGAAAAAGAGGCTCGGTCCTTAAATGGTTAAAGGTGAAGGATATCGTTCAAAACCATTAGAGGTGAAGGACATCGTTCACAACCATTAGAGGTGAAGGACATCGTTCACAACCATTAGAGGTGAAGGACATCGTTCACAACCATTAGAGGTGAAGGACATCGTTCACAACCATTAGAGGTGAAGGACATCGTTCACAACCATTAGAGGTGAAGGATATCGCTCACAACCATTAGAGGTGAAGGATATCGCTCACAACCATTAAAGGTGAAGGATATCGCTCACAACCATTAAAGGTGAAGGACATCGTTCAAAACCATTAGAGGTGAAGGACATCATTCAAAACCATTAGAGGTGAAGGACATTGCTCACAACCATTAGAGGTGAAGGATATCGCTCACAACCATTAAAGGTGAAGGATATCGCTCACAACCATTAAAGGTGAAGGACATCGTTCAAAACCATTAGAGGTGAAGGACATCGTTCAAAACCATTAAAGGTGAAGGATATCGTTCAAAACCATTAGAGGTGAAGGACATCGTTCACAACCATTAAAGGTGAAGGACATCGTTCACAACCATTAAAGGTGAAGGATATCGCTCACAACCATTAGAGGTGAAGGATATCGCTCACAACCATTAGAGGTGAAGGATATCGCTCACAACCATTAGAGGTGAAGGATATCGCTCACAACCATTAGAGGTGAAGGATATCGTTCAAAACCATTAGAGGTGAAGGACATCGTTCACAACCATTAAAGGTGAAGGATATCGCTCACAACCATTAAAGGTGAAGGATATCGCTCACAACCATTAGAGGTGAAGGATATCGCTCACAACCATTAGAGGTGAAGGATATCGCTCACAACCATTAAAGGTGAAGGATATCGCTCACAACCATTAGAGGTGAAGGATATCGCTCACAACCATTAGAGGTGAAGGACATCGTTCACAACCATTAAAGGTGAAGGACGTTGTTCAAAACCATTAGAGGTGAAGGACATCGTTCAAAACCATTAGAGGTGAAGGACATCGTTCACAACCATTAAAGGTGAAGGATATCGCTCACAACCATTAAAGGTGAAGGATATCGCTCACAACCATTAGAGGTGAAGGACATTGCTCACAACCATTAGAGGTGAAGGATATCGTTCAAAACCATTAGAGGTGAAGGACATCGTTCACAACCATTAAAGGTGAAGGACATCGTTCACAACCATTAAAGGTGAAGGATATCGCTCACAACCATTAGAGGTGAAGGATATCGCTCACAACCATTAGAGGTGAAGGATATCGCTCACAACCATTAAAGGTGAAGGATATCGCTCACAACCATTAGAGGTGAAGGACATTGTTCACAACCATTAAAGGTGAAGGATATCGCTCACAACCATTAAAGGTGAAGGATATCGCTCACAACCATTAGAGGTGAAGGATATCGTTCAAAACCATTAGAGGTGAAGGACATCGTTCAAAACCATTAGAGGTGAAGGACATTGTTCACAACCATTAAAGGTGAAGGATATCGCTCACAGCCATTAGAGGTGAAGGACATCGCTCACAACCATTAGAGGTGAAGGATATCGTTCAAAACCATTAAAGGTGAAGGACGTTGTTCAAAACCATTAGAGGTGAAGGACATTGTTCACAACCATTAAAGGTGAAGGATATCGTTCACAACCATTAGAGGTGAAGGACATTGCTCACAACCATTAGAGGTGAAGGATATCACTCACAACCATTAAAGGTGAAGGACATCGTTCACAACCATTAAAGGTGAAGGATATCGCTCACAACCATTAGAGGTGAAGGATATCGCTCACAACCATTAGAGGTGAAGGATATCGCTCACAACCATTAGAGGTGAAGGATATCGCTCACAACCATTAAAGGTGAAGGATATAGCTCACAACCATTAGAGGTGAAGGATATCGCTCACAGCCATTAGAGGTGAAGGATATCGCTCACAACCATTAGAGGTGAAGGACATCGCTCACAACCATTAGAGGTGAAGGATATCGCTCACAACCATTAGAGGTGAAGGATATCGCTCACAACCATTAAAGGTGAAGGATATCGCTCACAACCATTAAAGGTGAAGGATATCGCTCACAACCATTAGAGGTGAAGGATATCACTCACAACCATTAAAGGTGAAGGACATCGCTCACAACCATTAGAGGTGAAGGACATCGCTCACAACCATTAAAGGTGAAGGATATCGCTCACAACCATTAGAGGTGAAGGATATCGCTCACAACCATTAGAGGTGAAGGATATCGCTCACAACCATTAGAGGTGAAGGATATCGCTCACAACCATTAGAGGTGAAGGACATCGCTCACAACCATTAGAGGTGAAGGACATCGCTCACAACCATTAAAGGTGAAGGATATCGCTCACAACCATTAGAGGTGAAGGATATCGCTCACAACCATTAGAGGTGAAGGACATCACTCACAACCATTAAAGGTGAAGGATATCGCTCACAACCATTAAAGGTGAAGGATATCGCTCACAACCATTAGAGGTGAAGGATATCACTCACAACCATTAGAGGTGAAGGATATCACTCACAACCATTAGAGGTGAAGGATATCACTCACAACCATTAGAGGTGAAGGATATCACTCACAACCATTAGAGGTGAAGGACATTACTCACAACCATTAAAGGTGAAAGATATCACTCACAACCATTAGAGGTGAAGGACATTGCTCACAGCCATTAGAGGTGAAGGATATCGCTCACAACCATTAAAGGTGAAGGATATCGCTCACAACCATTAGAGGTGAAGGATATCGCTCACAACCATTAGAGGTGAAGGACATCGCTCACAACCATTAGAGGTGAAGGATATCGCTCACAACCATTAGAGGTGAAGGATATCGCTCACAACCATTAGAGGTGAAGGATATCGCTCACAACCATTAAAGGTGAAAGATATCACTCACAACCATTAGAGGTGAAGGATATCGCTCACAACCATTAGAGGTGAAGGATATCGCTCACAACCATTAGAGGTGAAGGACATTGCTCAAAACCATTAGAGGTGAAGGACATCGCTCACAGCCATTAGAGGTGAAGGACATTGCTCACAACCATTAGAGGTGAAGGATATCGCTCACAGCCATTAGAGGTGAAGGATATCACTCACAACCATTAGAGGTGAAGGATATCACTCACAACCATTAAAGGTGAAGGACATCGTTCACAACCATTAGAGGTGAAGGATATCGCTCACAACCATTAGAGGTGAAGGACATCGCTCACAACCATTAGAGGTGAAGGATATCGCTCACAACCATTAGAGGTGAAGGATATCGCTCACAACCATTAAAGGTGAAGGATATCACTCACAACCATTAGAGGTGAAGGATATCGCTCACAACCATTAGAGGTGAAGGATATCGCTCACAACCATTAAAGGTGAAGGATATCGCTCACAACCATTAGAGGTGAAGGATATCGCTCACAACCATTAAAGGTGAAGGATATCGCTCACAACCATTAAAGGTGAAGGATATCGCTCACAACCATTAGAGGTGAAGGACATCGCTCACAACCATTAGAGGTGAAGGACATTGCTCACAACCATTAGAGGTGAAGGATATCACTCACAACCATTAAAGGTGAAGGACATCGCTCACAACCATTAGAGGTGAAGGACATCGCTCACAACCATTAGAGGTGAAGGATATCGCTCACAACCATTAAAGGTGAAGGACATCGCTCACAACCATTAAAGGTGAAGGATATCGCTCACAACCATTAGAGGTGAAGGACATCGCTCACAACCATTAGAGGTGAAGGATATCGCTCACAACCATTAAAGGTGAAGGACATCGCTCACAACCATTAGAGGTGAAGGATATCGCTCACAGCCATTAGAGGTGAAGGATATCGCTCACAACCATTAAAGGTGAAGGATATCGCTCACAACCATTAGAGGTGAAGGATATCGCTCACAACCATTAGAGGTGAAGGATATCACTCACAACCATTAAAGGTGAAGGACATCGCTCACAACCATTAGAGGTGAAGGATATCGCTCACAACCATTAGAGGTGAAGGACATTGCTCACAACCATTAGAGGTGAAGGACATTGCTCACAACCATTAGAGGTGAAGGATATCGCTCACAACCATTAAAGGTGAAGGATATCGCTCACAACCATTAGAGGTGAAGGATATCACTCACAACCATTAGAGGTGAAGGATATCGCTCACAACCATTAGAGGTGAAGGACATCGCTCACAGCCATTAGAGGTGAAGGATATCGCTCACAACCATTAAAGGTGAAGGATATCGCTCACAACCATTAAAGGTGAAGGATATCGCTCACAACCATTAGAGGTGAAGGATATCGCTCACAACCATTAGAGGTGAAGGATATCGCTCACAACCATTAGAGGTGAAGGATATCGCTCACAGCCATTAGAGGGGAAGGATATCGCTCACAACCATTAGAGGTGAAGGATATCGCTCACAACCATTAGAGGTGAAGGACATTGCTCACAACCATTAGAGGTGAAGGATATCGCTCACAACCATTAGAGGTGAAGGATATCGCTCACAACCATTAGAGGTGAAGGATATCGCTCACAACCATTAGAGGTGAAGGATATCGCTCACAGCCATTAGAGGGGAAGGATATCGCTCACAACCATTAGAGGTGAAGGATATCGCTCACAACCATTAAAGGTGAAGGATTTCGCTCACAACCATTAAAGGTGAAGGATATCGCTCACAACCATTAGAGGGGAAGGATATCGCTCACAACCATTAGAGGTGAAGGATATCGCTCACAGCCATTAGAGGTGAAGGATATCGCTCACAGCCATTAGAGGTGAAGGATTTCGCTCACAACCATTAGAGGGGAAGGATTTCGCTCACAGCCATTAGAGGGGAAGGATTTCGCTCACAGCCATTAGAGGTGAAGGATTTCGCTCACAACCATTAGAGGTGAAGGATATCGCTCACAACCATTAGAGGTGAAGGATATCGCTCACAGCCATTAGAGGGGAAGGATTTCGCTCACAGCCATTAGAGGGGAAGGATTTCGCTCACAGCCATTAGAGGTGAAGGATATCGCTCACAGCCATTAGAGGTGAAGGATATCGCTCACAACCATTAGAGGTGAAGGATATCGCTCACAACCATTAGAGGTGAAGGACATTGCTCACAACCATTAGAGGTGAAGGATATCGCTCACAACCATTAAAGGTGAAGGATTTCGCTCACAGCCATTAGAGGTGAAGGATTTCGCTCACAACCATTAGAGGTGAAGGACATCGCTCACAACCATTAGAGGTGAAGGATATCGCTCACAACCATTAGAGGTGAAGGATATCGCTCACAGCCATTAGAGGTGAAGGATTTCGCTCACAACCATTAAAGGTGAAGGATATCGCTCACAACCATTAGAGGGGAAGGATATCGCTCACAACCATTAGAGGTGAAGGATATCGCTCACAGCCATTAGAGGTGAAGGATATCGCTCACAGCCATTAGAGGTGAAGGATTTCGCTCACAACCATTAGAGGGGAAGGATTTCGCTCACAGCCATTAGAGGGGAAGGATTTCGCTCACAGCCATTAGAGGTGAAGGATTTCGCTCACAACCATTAGAGGTGAAGGATATCGCTCACAACCATTAGAGGTGAAGGATATCGCTCACAACCATTAGAGGTGAAGGATATCGCTCACAGCCATTAGAGGGGAAGGATTTCGCTCACAGCCATTAGAGGGGAAGGATTTCGCTCACAGCCATTAGAGGTGAAGGATATCGCTCACAGCCATTAGAGGGGAAGGATTTCGCTCACAGCCATTAGAGGGGAAGGATTTCGCTCACAGCCATTAGAGGGGAAGGATTTCGCTCACAGCCATTAGAGGTGAAGGATTTCGCTCACAACCATTAGAGGTGAAGGATATCGCTCACAACCATTAGAGGTGAAGGATATCGCTCACAACCATTAGAGGTGAAGGATATCGCTCACAACCATTAGAGGTGAAGGATATCGCTCACAACCATTAGAGGTGAAGGATTTCGCTCACAGCCATTAGAGGTGAAGGATATCGCTCACAGCCATTAGAGGTGAAGGATATCGCTCACAGCCATTAGAGGTGAAGGATATCGCTCACAGCCATTAGAGGTGAAGGATATCGCTCACAACCATTAGAGGTGAAGGATTTCGCTCACAGCCATTAGAGGTGAAGGATATCGCTCACAGCCATTAGAGGTGAAGGATATTGCTCACAGCCATTAGAGGTGAAGGATATTGCTCACAACCATTAGAGGTGAAGGATTTCGCTCACAGCCATTAGAGGGGAAGGATTTCGCTCACAACCATTAGAGGTGAAGGATTTCGCTCACAGCCATTAGAGGTGAAGGATATTGCACACAGCCATTAGAGGTGAAGGATTTCGCTCACAGCCATTAGAGGTGAAGGATTTCGCTCACAGCCATTAGAGGTGAAGGATATCGCTCACAGCCATTAGAGGTGAAGGATTTCGCTCACAGCCATTAGAGGTGAAGGATATCGCTCACAACCATTAGAGGTGAAGGATTTCGCTCACAGCCATTAGAGGTGAAGGATATCGCTCACAACCATTAGAGGTGAAGGATTTCGCTCACAGCCATTAGAGGTGAAGGATATCGCTCACAGCCATTAGAGGTGAAGGATATCGCTCACAACCATTAGAGGTGAAGGATTTCGCTCACAGCCATTAGAGGTGAAGGATATCGCTCACAGCCATTAGAGGTGAAGGATATCGCTCACAGCCATTAGAGGTGAAGGATATCGCTCACAGCCATTAGAGGTGAAGGATATCGCTCACAACCATTAGAGGTGAAGGATTTCGCTCACAGCCATTAGAGGTGAAGGATATCGCTCACAGCCATTAGAGGTGAAGGATATTGCTCACAGCCATTAGAGGTGAAGGATATTGCTCACAGCCATTAGAGGTGAAGGATTTCGCTCACAGCCATTAGAGGTGAAGGATATCGCTCACAACCATTAGAGGTGAAGGATATTGCACACAGCCATTAGAGGTGAAGGATTTCGCTCACAGCCATTAGAGGTGAAGGATATCGCTCACAGCCATTAGAGGTGAAGGATATCGCTCACAGCCATTAGAGGTGAAGGATATCGCTCACAACCATTAGAGGTGAAGGATTTCGCTCACAGCCATTAGAGGTGAAGGATATCGCTCACAGCCATTAGAGGTGAAGGATATTGCTCACAGCCATTAGAGGTGAAGGATATTGCTCACAGCCATTAGAGGTGAAGGATATTGCTCACAGCCATTAGAGGTGAAGGATTTCGCTCACAGCCATTAGAGGTGAAGGATATCGCTCACAGCCATTAGAGGGGAAGGATTTCGCTCACAATCATTAGAGGTGAAGGATATCGCTCACAACCATTAGAGGTGAAGGATTTCGCTCACAACCATTAGAGGTGAAGGATTTCGCTCACAATCATTAGAGGTGAAGGATTTCGCTCACAATCATTAGAGGTGAAGGATTTCGCTCACAACCATTAGACTGCTAGATTCTTGTAGGAGTATTTCACCGACCATACAGCACTTTGTTACCCAGATAGAGACATGGGAGAGCCGTCACACTTCTCCCAGCCAGGCTTGTGAAAATATTATAGGCCACCATTGTTACCACGCCCGTCTCCTCCTTACTATTTGTATTTTCTGTATCTTGCAGAAAGACCGGGGGCAGGGCAGAGAGGGGAGGGGGGAATTACTCCAACAGCCCTTAGTGCTGATAAGGTGGTCCATTGGTGAAATGTTTGATTTACCTGTGTGTCTCTTATTGCTGATTGGACAGTTTACCCCGCCCTGAATTAATGCAGGGGGGGCGGGGATTGTCCCTGAGTTGTATATCTGTTATTTTCACCCTACATTGAGTTACGGCTGATGACTGGGTGTTCTGAGGGATCTTGGATTGTGTGGTACCGGACAGAAGAAGCATTTACAGACTCATCTTGAGTACGGGGGTCCATCACAGGGGGTATATAGGGGAATGTCCCTGGTGTTCTATCGATATGTGCCCTCTATAGAAAAGTGCCCACGCATGCACAGGATGGAGCCGCACTCCAGCTGATTTCCCGATCTGTTGGAGTGACGTGACCATGGCGCATGCGCACATCACAGGAGGCATTTTTTTTGATGGGAGAGGGAATTTCACGGACAACATTGAAAGCTATTCAGAGAGCGGAGGAGGACACCGTAGTTGTTACATTGTGCCTCGCTGTTGAAGGGCGGGTTTTGTCTGTGTTGCAACCCGCCCTAAGACCCTTTTCACACTGGGGCGGTTTGCAGGCGCTATTGCGCTAAAAATAGCGCCTGCAAATTGACCCGAAATGCCGCTACTGTGTCTCCCCCGAGGGGTTTCACACTGGAGCGGTGCGCCGGCAGGATGGGAAAAAAAGTCCTGCTAGCAGCATCTTTGGAGCGGAGCGTATACACTGCTCCTGCCCATTGAAATCAGTGGGGCAGCGCGGCCTCTGCAGAGGCGCTTTGCGGTGGTTTTTAACCCTTTCGCAGCCGCTAGCGGGGATAAAACCGCCCCGCTAGCGGCCGAATACCGCTGCTAATAATAGCGGCACTTTACCGCCGACACACCTCCCGCCCCAGTGTGAAAGGGGCCTTAGACAAAGGCAACAGGCGCTGATCAAGACACTAAAGCCGCCGCGCAACACTGACAAAAAGCCACCTTGAGCAGATTGAACCCTGCCCGGCAACAGCGAGGCACCCTATGAGAATGTCCCTCCGCTCTGTGAATAGCTTTTAATAGTGTCCGTGACATTCTCTCTCCCGTCGAAAAATGCTTCCTCTGATGTGCGCATGCGCCATGGTCACGTCACTTCAGCTGGAGTGCGGCTTCTTCCTGCGCAGGCACTTTTGGACGGAGGGCACATATCACCGGCATCTTTTTTCTTTTGCCAGTGTCTAATCCTCTAAAGGTAGGTGTAAATGGCCCGTGGTGAAGATCGATGATCTGGTGCCTCACACCACATGATGATGTAATAAAGTCCATGTAATTGGACGTCGGAGAGGACACGTTATGTGTGGGACGATGAATGGACGTCGGAGAGGACACGTTATGTGTGGGACGATGAATAGATGGTGGAGAGGACACGTTATGTGTGGGACGATGAATGGACGTCAGAGAGGACACGTTATGTGTGGGACGATGAATAGATGGTGGAGAGGACACGTTATGTGTGGGACGATGATGGATGTCGGAGAGGACACGTTGTGTGTGGGACGATGAATGGACGTCGGAGAGGACACGTTGTGTGTGGGACGATGAATGGACGTCGGAGAGGACACGTTGTGTGTGGGGCGATGAATAGATGGTGGAGAGGACACGTTATGTGTGGGACGATGAATAGATGGTGGAGAGGACACGTTATGTGTGGGACGATGATGGATGTCGGAGAGGACACGTTGTGTGTGGGACGATGAATGGACGTCGGAGAGGACACGTTGTGTGTGGGACGATGAATGGACGTCGGAGAGGACACGTTGTGTGTGGGGCGATGAATAGATGGTGGAGAGGACACGTTATGTGTGGGACGATGATGGACGTCGGAGAGGACACGTTATGTGTGGGACGATGATGGATGTCACAGAGGACACGTTATGTGTGGGACGATGAATGGATGTCGGAGAGGACACGTTATGTGTGGGATGATGAATGGATGTCAGAGAGGACAGGTTGTATGTGGGACGATGAATGGACATCGGAGAGGACACGTTGTTTGTGGGACAATGATGGACGTCGGAGAGGACACGTTGTGTGTGGGAAGATGAATGGACGTCGGAGAGGACAAGTTGTGTGGGACGATGAATGGATGTCGGAGAGGACACGTTATGTGTGGGACGATGATGGATGTCAGAGAGGACACGTTATGTGTGGGACGATGAATGGACTTCGGAGAGGACACGTTATGTGTGGGATGATGAATGGACGTCGGAGAGGACACGTTATGTGTGGGACGATGATGGACGTCGGAGAGGACACGTTATGTGTGGGACGATGAATGGATGGTGGAGAGGACACGTTATGTGTGGGACGATGAATGGATGGTGGAGAGGACACGTTATGTGTGGGACGATGAATGGACGTCGGAGAGGACACGTTATGTGTGGGACGATGATGGACGTCGGAGAGGACACGTTATGTGTGGGACGATGAATGGACGTCGGAGAGGACACGTTATGTGTGGGACGATGAATGGACGTCGGAGAGGACACGTTATGTGTGGGACGATGATGGACGTCGGAGAGGACACGTTATGTGTGGGACGATGATGGACGTCGGAGAGGACACGTTATGTGTGGGAGGATGAATGGATGGTGGAGAGGACACGTTATGTGTGGGAGGATGAATGGATGGTGGAGAGGACACGTTATGTGGGACGATGAATGGATGTCGGAGAGGACACGTTATGTGTGGGACAATGAATGGATGTCGGAGAGGACATGTTGTGTGTGGGACGATGAATGGATGTCGGAGAGGACACGTGTGTGGGAAGATGAATGGATGTCGGAGAGGACACGTTATGTGTGGGCCGATGAATGGACGTCGGAGAGGACACGTTATGTGTGGGACGATGAATGAACGTCGGAGAGGACACGTTATGTGTGGGAAGATGAATGGATGTCGGAGAGGACACGTCATGTGTGGGACGATGAATGGACGTCAGAGAGGACACGTTATGTGTGGGACGATGAATGGATGTCGGAGAGGACACGTTATGTGTGGGACGATGAATGAACGTCGGAGAGGACACGTTATGTGTGGGAAGATGAATGGATGTCGGAGAGGACACGTCATGTGTGGGATGATGAATGGACGTCAGAGAGGACACGTTATGTGTGGGACGATGAATGGATGTCGGAGAGGACACGTTATGTGTGGGACGTTGAATGGACGTCGGATAGGACACGTTATGTGTGGGACGATGAATGGATGTCGGAGAGGACACGTTATGTGTGGGACGTTGAATGGACGTCGGAGAGGACACGTTATGTGTGGGACGATGAATGGACGTCGGAGAGGACACGTTATGTGTGGGACGATGAATGGATGTCGGAGAGGACACGTTATGTGTGGGACGATGAATGGACGTCGGTAGGACACGTTATGTGTGGGACGATGAATGGATGTCGGAGAGGACACGTTATGTGTGGGGCGTTGAATGGACGTCGGAGAGGACACGTTATGTGTGGGACGATGAATGGACGTCGGAGAGGACACGTTATGTGTGGGACGATGAATGGATGTCGGAGAGGACACGTTATGTGTGGGACGTTGAATGGACGTCGGAGAGGACACGTTATGTGTGGGATGATGAATGGATGTCAGAGAGGACAGGTTGTATGTGGGACGATGAATGGACATCGGAGAGGACACGTTGTTTGTGGGACGATGATGGACGTCGGAGAGGACACGTTGTGTGTGGGAAGATGAATGGACGTCGGAGAGGACAAGTTGTGTGGGACGATGAATGGATGTCGGAGAGGACACGTTATGTGTGGGACGATGATGGACGTCGGAGAGGACACGTTATGTGTGGGACGATGAATGGACGTCGGAGAGGACACGTTGTGTGTGGGAAGATGAATGGACGTCGGAGAGGACACGTTATGTGTGGGACGATGATGGATGTCAGAGAGGACACGTTATGTGTGCGACGATGAATGGACGTCGGAGAGGACACGTTATGTGTGGGACGATGGATGTCGGAGAGGACACGTTATGTGTGGGACGATGAATGGATTCGGAGAGGACACGTTGTGTGTGGGAAGATGAATGGACGTCGGAGAGGACACGTTATGTGTGGGACGATGATGGATGTCAGAGAGGACACGTTATGTGTGGGACGATGGATGTCGGAGAGGACACGTTATGTGTGGGATGATGAATGGATGTCGGGGAGGACACGTTATGTGTGGGACGATGAATGGACGTCGGAGAGGACACGTTATGTGTGGGAGGATGAATGGACGTCGGAGAGGACACGTTATGTGTGGGACGATGATGTACGTCGGAGAGGACACGTTATGTGTGGGAGGATGAATGGATGGTGGAGAGGACACGTTATGTGTGGGAGGATGAATGGATGGTGGAGAGGACACGTTATGTGGGACGATGAATGGATGTCGGAGAGGACACGTTATGTGTGGGACGATAAATGGATGTCGGAGAGGACACGTTATGTGTGGGACGATGAATAGATGGTGGAGAGGACACGTTATGTGTGGGACGATGAATGGACGTCAGAGAGGACACGTTATGTGTGGGACGATGAATAGATGGTGGAGAGGACACGTTATGTGTGGGACGATGATGGATGTCGGAGAGGACACGTTGTGTGTGGGACGATGAATGGACGTCGGAGAGGACACGTTGTGTGTGGGACGATGAATGGACGTCGGAGAGGACACGTTGTGTGTGGGGCGATGAATAGATGGTGGAGAGGACACGTTATGTGTGGGACGATGAATGGACGTCGGAGAGGACACGTTATGTGTGGGACGATAAATGGATGTCGCAGAGGACAGGTTGTGTGTGGGACGATGAATGGATGTCGCAGAGGACAGGTTGTGTGTGGGACGATGAGTGGACGTCAGAGAGGACAGGTTGTATGTGGGACGATGAATGGACGTCGGAGAGGACACGTGTGTGGGACGATGAATGGATGTCGCAGAGGACAGGTTGTGTGTGGGACGGTGAATGGACGTCGGAGAGGACACGTTGTTTGTGGGACGATGAGTGGACGTCAGAGAGGACACGTTGTGTGTGGGACGATGAATGGACGTCGGAGAGGACACGTTGTGTGTGGGGCGATGAATGGACGTCGGAGAGGACACATTGTGTGTGGAACGATGAATGGATGTCGGAGAGGACACATTGTTTGTGGGACGATGACTGGACGTTGGAGAGGACACGTTATGTGTGGGACGATGAATGGACGTCGGAGAGGACACGTTATGTGTGGGACAATGAATGGACGTCAGAGAGGACATGTTGTATGTGGGACGATGATGGATGTCGGAGAGGACACGTTATGTGTGGGACGGTGAATGGACGTCGGATAGGACACGTTATGTGTGGGACGGTGAATGGACGTCGGATAGGACACGTTATGTGTGGGACGCTGAATGGATGTCGGAGAGGACACGTTATGTGTGGGACAATGATGGATGTCGGAGAGGACACGTTATGTGTGGGACGGTGAATGGACGTCGGATAGGACACGTTATGTGTGGGACGCTGAATGGATGTCGGAGAGGACACGTTATGTGTGGGACAATGATGGATGTCGGAGAGGACACGTTATGTGTGGGACGATGATGGATGTCGGAGAGGACACGTTATGTGTGGGACGATGAATGGACACGTTATGTGTGGGACGATGAATGGATGTCGGAGAGGACACGTTATGTGTGGAACGATGAATGGATGGTGGAGAGGACACGTTATGTGTGGGACGATGAATGGATGGTGGAGAGGACACGTTATGTGTGGGACGATGAATGGACGTCGGAGAGGACACGTTATGTGTGGGACGATGAATGGACGTCGGATAGGACACGTTATGTGTGGGACGATGATGGACGTCGGAGAGGACACGTTATGTGTGGGACGATGATGGACATCGGAGAGGACACGTTATGTGTGGGACGATGATGGACGTCGGAGAGGACACGTTATGTGTGGGACGATGATGGATGTCACAGAGGACACGTTATGTGTGGGACGATGAATGGATGTCGGAGAGGACACGTTATGTGTGGGATGATGAATGGATGTCAGAGAGGACAGGTTGTATGTGGGACGATGAATGGACATCGGAGAGGACACGTTGTTTGTGGGACAATGATGGACGTCGGAGAGGACACGTTGTGTGTGGGAAGATGAATGGACGTCGGAGAGGACAAGTTGTGTGGGACGATGAATGGATGTCGGAGAGGACACGTTATGTGTGGGACGATGATGGATGTCAGAGAGGACACGTTATGTGTGGGACGATGAATGGACTTCGGAGAGGACACGTTATGTGTGGGATGATGAATGGACGTCGGAGAGGACACGTTATGTGTGGGACGATGATGGACGTCGGAGAGGACACGTTATGTGTGGGACGATGAATGGATGGTGGAGAGGACACGTTATGTGTGGGACGATGAATGGATGGTGGAGAGGACACGTTATGTGTGGGACGATGAATGGACGTCGGAGAGGACACGTTATGTGTGGGACGATGATGGACGTCGGAGAGGACACGTTATGTGTGGGACGATGAATGGACGTCGGAGAGGACACGTTATGTGTGGGACGATGAATGGACGTCGGAGAGGACACGTTATGTGTGGGACGATGATGGACGTCGGAGAGGACACGTTATGTGTGGGACGATGATGGACGTCGGAGAGGACACGTTATGTGTGGGAGGATGAATGGATGGTGGAGAGGACACGTTATGTGTGGGAGGATGAATGGATGGTGGAGAGGACACGTTATGTGGGACGATGAATGGATGTCGGAGAGGACACGTTATGTGTGGGACAATGAATGGATGTCGGAGAGGACATGTTGTGTGTGGGACGATGAATGGATGTCGGAGAGGACACGTGTGTGGGAAGATGAATGGATGTCGGAGAGGACACGTTATGTGTGGGCCGATGAATGGACGTCGGAGAGGACACGTTATGTGTGGGACGATGAATGAACGTCGGAGAGGACACGTTATGTGTGGGAAGATGAATGGATGTCGGAGAGGACACGTTATGTGTGGGACGATGAATGAACGTCGGAGAGGACACGTTATGTGTGGGAAGATGAATGGATGTCGGAGAGGACACGTCATGTGTGGGACGATGAATGGACGTCAGAGAGGACACGTTATGTGTGGGACGATGAATGGACGTCGGATAGGACACGTTATGTGTGGGACGATGAATGGATGTCGGAGAGGACACGTTATGTGTGGGACGTTGAATGGACGTCGGAGAGGACACGTTATGTGTGGGACGATGAATGGACGTCGGAGAGGACACGTTATGTGTGGGACGATGAATGGATGTCGGAGAGGACACGTTATGTGTGGGACGATGAATGGACGTCGGATAGGACACGTTATGTGTGGGACGATGAATGGATGTCGGAGAGGACACGTTATGTGTGGGGCGTTGAATGGACGTCGGAGAGGACACGTTATGTGTGGGACGATGAATGGACGTCGGAGAGGACACGTTATGTGTGGGACGATGAATGGATGTCGGAGAGGACACGTTATGTGTGGGACGTTGAATGGACGTCGGAGAGGACACGTTATGTGTGGGATGATGAATGGATGTCAGAGAGGACAGGTTGTATGTGGGACGATGAATGGACATCGGAGAGGACACGTTGTTTGTGGGACGATGATGGACGTCGGAGAGGACACGTTGTGTGTGGGAAGATGAATGGACGTCGGAGAGGACAAGTTGTGTGGGACGATGAATGGATGTCGGAGAGGACACGTTATGTGTGGGACGATGATGGACGTCGGAGAGGACACGTTATGTGTGGGACGATGAATGGACGTCGGAGAGGACACGTTGTGTGTGGGAAGATGAATGGACGTCGGAGAGGACACGTTATGTGTGGGACGATGATGGATGTCAGAGAGGACACGTTATGTGTGCGACGATGAATGGACGTCGGAGAGGACACGTTATGTGTGGGACGATGGATGTCGGAGAGGACACGTTATGTGTGGGACGATGAATGGATTCGGAGAGGACACGTTGTGTGTGGGAAGATGAATGGACGTCGGAGAGGACACGTTATGTGTGGGACGATGATGGATGTCAGAGAGGACACGTTATGTGTGGGACGATGGATGTCGGAGAGGACACGTTATGTGTGGGATGATGAATGGATGTCGGGGAGGACACGTTATGTGTGGGACGATGAATGGACGTCGGAGAGGACACGTTATGTGTGGGAGGATGAATGGACGTCGGAGAGGACACGTTATGTGTGGGACGATGATGTACGTCGGAGAGGACACGTTATGTGTGGGAGGATGAATGGATGTCGGAGAGGACACGTTATGTGTGGGACGATAAATGGATGTCGGAGAGGACACGTTATGTGTGGGACGATGAATGGATGTCGGAGAGGACATGTTGTGTGTGGGACGATGAATGGATGTCGGAGAGGACACGTTATGTGTGGGACGATGAATGGATGTCGGAGAGGACACGTTGTGTGTGGGAAGATGAATGGACGTCGAGAGGACACGTTATGTGTGGGACGATGATGGATGTCAGAGAGGACACGTTATGTGTGCGACGATGAATGGACGTCGGAGAGGACACGTTATGTGTGGGACGATGGATGTCGGAGAGGACACGTTATGTGTGGGACGATGAATGGATGTCGGGGAGGACACGTTATGTGTGGGACGTTGAATGGACGTCGGAGAGGACACGTTATGTGTGGGACGATGATGTACGTCGGAGAGGACACGTTATGTGTGGGAGGATGAATGGATGGTGGAGAGGACACGTTATGTGTGGGAGGATGAATGGATGGTGGAGAGGACACGTTATGTGGGACAATGAATGGATGTCGGAGAGGACACGTTATGTGTGGGACGATGAATGGATGTCGGAGAGGACACGTTATGTGTGGGACGATGAATGGATGTCGGAGAGGACATGTTGTGTGTGGGACGATGAATGGATGTCGGAGAGGACACGTTATGTGTGGGAGGATGAATGGACGTCGGAGAGGACAGGTTATGTGTGGGAGGATGAATGGATGGTGGAGAGGACACGTTATGTGTGGGAGGATGATTGGACGTCGGAGAGGACACGTTATGTGTGGGACGATGAATGGATGGTGGAGAGGACACGTTATGTGTGGGACGATGAATGGATGGTGGAGAGGACACGTTATGTGTGGGACGATGAATGGACGTCGGAGAGGACACGTTATGCGTGGGGCGATGAATGGATGGTGGAGAGGACACGTTATGTGTGGGACGATGAATGGACGTCGGAGAGGACACGTTATGTGTGGAACGATGAATGGATGGTGGAGAGGACACGTTATGTGTGGGACGATGAATGGATGGTGGAGAGGACACGTTATGTGTGGGGCGATGAATGGACGTCGGAGAGGACACGTTATGTGTGGGACGATGAATGGATGGTGGAGAGGACACGTTATGTGTGGGACGATGAATGGATGGTGGAGAGGACACGTTATGTGTGGGGCGATGAATGGACGTCGGAGAGGACACGTTATGTGTGGGACGATGAATGGATGGTGGAAAGGACACGTTATGTGTGGGACGATGAATGGATGGTGGAGAGGACACGTTATGTGTGGGAGGATGAATGGACGTCGGAGAGGACACGTTATGTGTGGGAGGATGAATGGACGTCGGAGAGGACACGTTATGTTTGATACGATGAATGGACGTCGGAGAGGACACGTTATGTGTGGGACGATGAATGGACGTCGGAGAGGACACGTTATGTGTGGGAGGATGAATGGACGTCGGAGAGGACATGTTATGTGTGGGAAGATGAATGGATGGTGGAGAGGACACGTTATGTGTGGGAGGATGAATGGACGTTGGAGAGGACACGTTATGTGTGGGACGATGAATGGATGGTGGAGAGGACACGTTATGTGTGGGACGATGAATGGATGGTGGAGAGGACACGTTATGTGTGGGACGATGAATGGACGTCGGAGAGGACACGTTATGCGTGGGGCGATGAATGGATGGTGGAGAGGACACGTTATGTGTGGGACGATGAATGGACGTCGGAGAGGACACGTTATGTGTGGAACGATGAATGGATGGTGGAGAGGACACGTTATGTGTGGGACGATGAATGGATGGTGGAGAGGACACGTTATGTGTGGGAGGATGAATGGACGTCGGAGAGGACACGTTATGTGTGGGACGATGAATGGATGGTGGACAGGACACGTTATGTGTGGGACGATGAATGGATGGTGGAGAGGACACGTTATGTGTGGGACGATGAATGGACGTCGGAGAGGACACGTTATGTGTGGGACGATGAATGGATGGTGGAGAGGACACGTTATGTGTGGGACGATGAATGGACGTCGGAGAGGACACGTTATGTGTGGAACGATGAATGGATGGTGGAGAGGACACGTTATGTGTGGGACGATGAATGGATGGTGGAGAGGACACGTTATGTGTGGGACGATGAATGGACGTCGGAGAGGACACGTTATGTGTGGAACGATGAATGGATGGTGGAGAGGACACGTTATGTGTGGGACGATGAATGGATGGTGGAGAGGACACGTTATGTGTGGGGCGATGAATGGACGTCGGAGAGGACACGTTATGTGTGGCACGATGAATGGATGGTGGAGAGGACACGTTATGTGTGGGACGATGAATGGACGTCGGAGAGGACACGTTATGTGTGGCACGATGAATGGATGGTGGAGAGGACACGTTATGTGTGGCACGATGAATGGATGGTGGAGAGGACACGTTATGTGTGGCACGATGAATGGATGGTGGAGAGGACACGTTATGTGTGGGGCGATGAATGGACGTCGGAGAGGACACGTTATGTGTGGGACGATGAATGGATGGTGGAGAGGACACGTTATGTGTGGGACGATGAATGGACGTCGGAGAGGACACGTTATGTGTGGGACGATGAATGGATGGTGGAGAGGACACGTTATGTGTGGGACGATGAATGGACGTCGGAGAGGACACGTTATGTGTGGAACGATGAATGGATGGTGGAGAGGACACGTTATGTGTGGGACGATGAATGGATGGTGGAGAGGACACGTTATGTGTGGGACGATGAATGGACGTCGGAGAGGACACGTTATGTGTGGAACGATGAATGGATGGTGGAGAGGACACGTTATGTGTGGGACGATGAATGGTGGAGAGGACACGTTATGTGTGGGGCGATGAATGGACGTCGGAGAGGACACGTTATGTGTGGGACGATGAATGGATGGTGGAGAGGACACGTTATGTGTGGGACGATGAATGGATGGTGGAGAGGACACGTTATGTGTGGGGCGATGAATGGACGTCGGAGAGGACACGTTATGTGTGAGACGATGAATGGATGGTGGAGAGGACACGTTATGTGTGGGACGATGAATGGATGGTGGAGAGGACACGTTATGTGTGGGAGGATGAATGGACGTCGGAGAGGACACGTTATGTGTGGGAGGATGAATGGACGTCGGAGAGGACACGTTATGTTTGATACGATGAATGGACGTCGGAGAGGACACGTTATGTGTGGGACGATGAATGGACGTCGGAGAGGACACGTTATGTGTGGGAGGATGAATGGATGGTGGAGAGGACACGTTATGTGTGGGAGGATGAATGGACGTCGGAGAGGACACGTTATGTGTGGGACGATGAATGGATGTCGGAAAGGACACGTTATGTGTGGGAAGATGAATGGACGGTGGAGAGGACACGTTATGTGTGGGAGGATGAACGGACGTTGGAGAGGACACGTTATGTGTGGGACGATGAATGGATGGTGGAGAGGACACGTTATGTGTGGGACGATGAATGGATGGTGGAGAGGACACGTTATGTGTGGCACGATGAATGGATGGTGGAGAGGACACGTTATGTGTGGCACGATGAATGGACGTCGGAGAGGACACGTTATGTGTGGCACGATGAATGGATGGTGGAGAGGACACGTTATGTGTGGGACAATGAATGGATGGTGGAGAGGACACGTTATGTGTGGCACGATGAATGGATGGTGGAGAGGACACGTTATGTGTGGAACGATGAATGGATGGTGGAGAGGACACGTTATGTGTGGGACGATGAATGGATGGTGGAGAGGACACGTTATGTGTGGGACGATGAATGGATGGTGGAGAGGACACGTTATGTGTGGGACGATGAATGGACGTCGGAGAGGACACGTTATGTGTGGCACGATGAATGGATGGTGGAGGACACGTTATGTGTGGGACGATGAATGGACGTCGGAGAGGACACGTTATGTGTGGGACGATGAATGGACGTCGGAGAGGACACGTTATGTGTGGGACGATGAATGGACGTCGGAGAGGACACGTTATGTGTGGGAAGATGAATGGATGGTGGAGAGGACACGTTATGTGTGGCACGATGAATGGACGTCGGAGAGGACACGTTATGTGTGGCACGATGAATGGATGGTGGAGAGGACACGTTATGTGTGGGACGATGAATGGATGGTGGAGAGGACACGTTATGTGGGACGATGAATGGACGTCGGAGAGGACACGTTATGTGTGGCACGATGAATGGATGGTGGAGAGGACACGTTATGTGTGGGACGATGAATGGACGTCGGAGAGGACACGTTATGTGTGGGACGATGAATGGACGTCGGAGAGGACACGTTATGTGTGGGACGATGAATGGACGTCGGAGAGGACACGTTATGTGTGGCACGATGAATGGATGGTGGAGAGGACACGTTATGTGGGAAGATGAATAGACGTCGGAGAGGACACGTTATGTGGGACGATGAATGGACGTCGGAGAGGACACGTTATGTGTGGCACGATGAATGGATGGTGGAGAGGACACGTTATGTGTGGCACGATGAATGGATGGTGGAGAGGACACGTTATGTGGGAAGATGAATGGACGTCGGAGAGGACACGTTATGTGTGGCACGATGAATGGATGGTGGAGAGGACACGTTATGTGGGAAGATGAATGGACGTCGGAGAGGACACGTTATGTGGGAAGATGAATGGACGTCGGAGAGGACACGTTATGTGTGGCACGATGAATGGATGGTGGAGAGGACACGTTATGTGTGGCACGATGAATGGATGGTGGAGAGGACACGTTATGTGTGGCACGATGAATGGATGGTGGAGAGGACACGTTATGTGGGACGATGAATGGATGTCGGAGAGGACACGTTATGTGTGGGAGGATGAATGGACGTCGGAGAGGACACGTTATGTGTGGGACGATGAATGGATGTCGGAGAGGACACGTTATGTGTGGGAAGATGAATGGATGGTGGAGAGGACACGTTATGTGTGGGAGGATGAACGGACGTTGGAGAGGACACGTTATGTGTGGGACGATGAATGGATGGTGGAGAGGACACGTTATGTGTGGGACGATGAATGGATGGTGGAGAGGACACGTTATGTGTGGGACGATGAATGGACGTCGGAGAGGACACGTTATGTGTGGAACGATGAATGGATGGTGGAGAGGACACGTTATGTGTGGGACGATGAATGGATGGTGGAGAGGACACGTTATGTGTGGCACGATGAATGGATGGTGGAGAGGACACGTTATGTGTGGGACGATGAATGGATGGTGGAGAGGACACGTTATGTGGGACGATGAATGGACGTCGGAGAGGACACGTTATGTGTGGCACGATGAATGGACGTTGGAGAGGACACGTTATGTGTGGGACGATGAATGGATGGTGGAGAGGACACGTTATGTGTGGGACGATGAATGGACATCGGAGAGGACACGTTATGTGTGGAACGATGAATGGACGTCGGAGAGGACACGTTATGTGTGGGACGATGAATGGATGGTGGAGAGGACACGTTATGTGTGGGACGATGAATGGACGTCGGAGAGGACACGTTATGTGTGGAACGATGAATGGATGGTGGAGAGGACACGTTATGTGTGGGACGATGAATGGATGGTGGAGAGGACACGTTATGTGTGGCACGATAAATGGATGGTGGAGAGGACACGTTATGTGTGGGACGATGAATGGATGGTGGAGAGGACACGTTATGTGTGGCACGATGAATGGATGGTGGAGAGGACACGTTATGTGTGGGACGATGAATGGACGTCGGAGAGGACACGTTATGTGTGGGACGATGAATGGACGTCGGAGAGGACACCTTATGTGTGGCACGATGAATGGATGGTGGAGAGGACACGTTATGTGTGGCACGATGAATGGATGGTGGAGAGGACACGTTATGTGGGACGATGAATGGACGTCGGAGAGGACACGTTATGTGTGGCACGATGAATGGATGGTGGAGAGGACACGTTATGTGTGGGACGATGAATGGATGGTGGAGAGGACACGTTATGTGGGACGATGAATGGATGGTGGAGAGGACACGTTATGTGGGACGATGAATGGACGTCGGAGAGGACACGTTATGTGGGACGATGAATGGACGTCGGAGAGGACACGTTATGTGTGGGACGATGAATGGACGTCGGAGAGGACACGTTATGTGTGGCACGATGAATGGATGGTGGAGAGGACACGTTATGTGTGGCACGATGAATGGATGGTGGAGAGGACACGTTATGTGTGGGACGATGAATGGACGTCGGAGAGGACACGTTATGTGGGACGATGAATGGATGGTGGAGAGGACACGTTATGTGGGAAGATGAATGGACGTCGGAGAGGACACGTTATGTGGGGCGATGAATGGACGTCGGAGAGGACACGTTATGTGGGACGATGAATGGATGTCGGAGAGGACACGTTATGTGGGACGATGAATGGACGTCGGAGAGGACACGTTATGTGGGACGATGAATGGACGTCGGAGAGGACACGTTATGTGGGACGATGAATGGACGTCGGAGAGGACACGTTATGTGGGACGATGAATGGACGTCGGAGAGGACACGTTATGTGGGACGATGAATGGACGTCGGAGAGGACACGTTATGTGGGACGATGAATGGATGTCGGAGAGGACACGTTATGTGGGACGATGAATGGATGGTGGAGAGGACACGTTATGTGGGACGATGAATGGATGGTGGAGAGGACACGTTATGTGGGACGATGAATGGACGTCGGAGAGGACACGTTATGTGGGACGATGAATGGATGTCGGAGAGGACACGTTATGTGGGACGATGAATGGATGGTGGAGAGGACACGTTATGTGGGACGATGAATGGATGTCGGAGAGGACACGTTATGTGGGACGATGAATGGATGGTGGAGAGGACACGTTATGTGGGACGATGAATGGATGGTGGAGAGGACACGTTATGTGTGGCACGATGAATGGATGTCGGAGAGGACACGTTATGTGGGACGATGAATGGATGGTGGAGAGGACACGTTATGTGGGACGATGAATGGATGGTGGAGAGGACACGTTATGTGTGGCACGATGAATGGATGGTGGAGAGGACACGTTATGTGGGACGATGAATGGACGGTGGAGAGGACACGTTATGTGGGACGATGAATGGACGTCGGAGAGGACACGTTATGTGGGACGATGAATGGACGTCGGAGAGGACACGTTATGTGGGACGATGAATGGACGTCGGAGAGGACACGTTATGTGGGACGATGAATGGACGTCGGAGAGGACACGTTATGTGGGACGATGAATGGACGTCGGAGAGGACACGTTATGTGGGACGATGAATGGACGTCGGAGAGGACACGTTATGTGGGACGATGAATGGACGTCGGAGAGGACACGTTATGTGGGACGATGAATGGATGGTGGAGAGGACACGTTATGTGGGACGATGAATGGATGGTGGAGAGGACACGTTATGTGTGGCACGATGAATGGATGGTGGAGAGGACACGTTATGTGGGACGATGAATGGATGGTGGAGAGGACACGTTATGTGGGACGATGAATGGATGGTGGAGAGGACACGTTATGTGTGGCACGATGAATGGATGGTGGAGAGGACACGTTATGTGGGACGATGAATGGACGTCGGAGAGGACACGTTATGTGTGGGACGATGAATGGACGTCGGAGAGGACACGTTATGTGTGGGACGATGAATGGACGTCGGAGAGGACACGTTATGTGGGACGATGAATGGACGTCGGAGAGGACACGTTATGTGGGACGATGAATGGACGTCGGAGAGGACACGTTATGTGGGACGATGAATGGACGTCGGAGAGGACACGTTATGTGGGACGATGAATGGATGGTGGAGAGGACACGTTATGTGGGACGATGAATGGATGGTGGAGAGGACACGTTATGTGTGGCACGATGAATGGATGGTGGAGAGGACACGTTATGTGGGACGATGAATGGATGGTGGAGAGGACACGTTATGTGGGACGATGAATGGATGGTGGAGAGGACACGTTATGTGTGGCACGATGAATGGATGGTGGAGAGGACACGTTATGTGGGACGATGAATGGACGTCGGAGAGGACACGTTATGTGTGGGACGATGAATGGACGTCGGAGAGGACACGTTATGTGTGGGACGATGAATGGACGTCGGAGAGGACACGTTATGTGGGACGATGAATGGACGTCGGAGAGGACACGTTATGTGGGACGATGAATGGACGTCGGAGAGGACACGTTATGTGGGACGATGAATGGACGTCGGAGAGGACACGTTATGTGGGACGATGAATGGAGAAGATGGATTCTCTGATAAAGAACAGTCAGAAGACGAGTCCAGAACAAAACTTGTGCATTTTATTGATCCCACAGACCATTTTCTGGGTATATATAGATATATTTATCATCTTTGTCCACCTGTATTTCCATACTACTAGAAAAGAGTCCTGAGGCACTATGTGTATTGCTTGTCTCTGGCCTAAACAAACACACGACAGCCCTGTAGTACAGCAAAACCCTGAATGACTGACAGCAGCTCTTACTAATAATTTAATAAATATTTGGTTTGCATGAATGAATTCAGTGAATGAAGACCGTTGGCAGCAATTCTGAGGAAGCAGCATAGCCTAGAGGCGAAAGGTCAAGTGTTTTCCCTGCATGCAGTCTTTATTATGGAATGTCCCATGCTCCCCATCCCCCCAATTCACATTGCTTGTGTCATCTTCCCTTTTATTGTGAGTGCTTTGTTCCGGGACATGGGGGAAGAGACCATTAGATTACATGAGATGGTGTACCACTGAGACTCTGGCAGCTTTTGCCAAGTCCCTCTCCTCTTGCCATGTCCATTTCCAGGAAATCCTCCGGCATTTCCTGAATGTTTTGGCCCCGAAGGTCTTCCTTTTTCCTGCAGAGTCCCATCTTGCACGGCCTCACCAGCGCTAGGAAGAACGCCCCGACCGCCATTCCAGCAGCACAAGAGTAAAAAGCCGACCCGTAGTTTTGGCTCCAGTCTACCAGAACTCCTGCAAGTAAAGCACAGACATCCGGCAATGAGCGGTGCTTTGGGTTCTACCATTGCTTGTTCCAAGCACTACAACCAAAGCATGTCCCACCCCCAACCCATGAAAACCATCACACCTCTTCCCGAAATCTGCCTGGTGCCTCCATAATGAATGTTATATAAAGAGAGGAGGAAAGAAATTCCATCCATCTACCTTCATAGGGAAAAGTTGAGACAAAAAGGGGGTGAGCAGCTAAGGTGTACATACAGTCAGGTCCATAAATATTGGGACATGGACACAATTCTAATCTTTTTGGCTCTATACAGCACCACAATCGATTGAAATGAAATGAACAAGATGTGCTTTATCTGCAGACTTTCAGCTTTAATTTGAGGGGATTTACATCCAAATCAGGTGAACGGTGTAGGAATTACAGCAGTTTGTAGATGTGCCTCCCACTTTTTAAAGGGGCCAAAAGTAATGGGACAGATTAACAATCATCCATCAAACTTTCACTTTTTAATACTTGGTTGCAAATCCTTTGCAGACAATTACAGCCTGAAGTCTGGAAGGCATAGACATCACCAGACGCTGGTTTCATCCCTGGTGATGCTCTGCCAGGCCTTTACTACAACTGTCTTCAGTTCCTGCTTGTTCTTGGGGCATTTTCCCTTCAGTTTTGTCTTCAGCAAGTGAAATGCATGCTCAATCGGATTCAGGTCAGGTGATTGACTTGGCCATTGCATAACATTCCACTTCTTTCCCTTATAAACCTCTTTGGTGTCTTTCGCAGTATGCTTCGGGTCATTGTCCATCTGCACTGTGAAGCGCCGTCCAATGAGTTCTGAAGCATTTTGCTGAATATGAGCCGATAATATTGTCCGAAACACTTCAGAATTCATCCTGCTGCTTTTGTCAGCAGTCACATCATCAATAAATACAAGAGAAGCAGTTCCATTGGCAGCCATACATGCCCACGCCATGACACTACCACCACCATGCTTCACTGATGAGGTGGTATGCTTTGGATGATGAGCAGTTCCTTTCCTTCTCCATACTCTTCTCTTCCCATCACTCTGGTACAAGTTGATCTTGGTCTCATCTGTCCATAGGATGTTCTTCCAGAACTGTGAAGGCTTTTTTAGATGTTGTTTGCTAAACTCTAATCTGGCCTTCCTGTTTTTGAGGCTCACCAATGGTTTACATCTTGTGGTGAACCCTCTGTATTCACTCTGGTGAAGTCTTCTCTTGATTGATGACTTTGACACACATACACCTACCTCCTGGAGAGTGTTCTTCATCTGGCCAACTGTTGTGAAGGGTGTTTTCTTCACCAGGGAAAGAATTCTTCTGTCATCCACCACAGTTGTTTTCCGTGGTCTTCCGGGTCTTTTGGTGTTGCTGAGCTCACCGGTGCGTTCTTTCTTTTTAAGGATGTTCCAAACAGTTGATTTGGCCACACCTAATGTTTTTGCTATCTCTCTGATGGGTTTGTTTTTTCAGCCTAATGATGGCTTGCTTCACTGATAGTGACAGCTCTTTGGATCTCATATTGAGAGTTGACAGCAACAGATTCCAAATGCAAATAGCACACTTGAAATGAACTCTGGACCTTTTATCTGCTCCTTGTAAATGGGATAATGAGGGAATAACACACACCTGGCCATGGAACAGCTGAGCAGCCAATTGTCCCATTACTTTTGGTCCCTCCCACTTTTAAAAAGTGGGAGGCACATATACAAACTGTTGTAATTCCTACACCGTTCACCTGATTTGGATGAAAATACCCTCAAATTAAAAGATCACTAAAGCTTTTTTTTTTTTTTTTTTTAAATAACAAACATGTTATACTTACCTCCACTGTGCAGCTCGTTTTGCACAGAGTGGCCCCGAACCTGGTCTTCTGGGGTCCCTTGGCGGCTGTCTCGGCTCCCCCCCCCACAAGGACTCAACACTTTCATACGAGCTCTCTCGCATGGTGTTGAGTGCTTGCGGGCGCGATCCCGTAATACAGCCAGCGGCCATAGCCGCTCACTGTATCACTCAGCCCCGCCCCGCCGCATCATTGGATGTGATTGACAGCAGCGCGAGCCAATGGCTGCGCTGCTTTCAATCCATCCACTCTAGCCAATCAACGGCCAGGCTGAGCAGCGAAGAGGATGTCAGGAGCGAGTGCGCGACTTTCGAGGGGTCGGGCAAGTAAAAGGGGGGGGGGCACAGTATTGTTGAATGTTTTTTCACCTTAATGCATAGAATGCATTAAGGTGAAAAAACTTTTACCTTTACAACCCCTTTAAAGCTGAAAGTCTGCAGTTAAAGCACATCTTGTTTGTTTCATTTCAAATCCATTGTGGTGTATAGAGCCAAAAAGATTAGAATTGTGTCCATGTCCCAATATTTATGGACCTGACTGTAGTTCTTGTAGAAAAATGTATGGAAAAGGGAGAACTAATGAAAATGTCTACTCAGAATTGCAGGCATTGCTTAGTACTGGAGGAAAGTTGGAACACACCATCCTCTGATTAGGGAGTGTCTGCACCACATCAGCTGGTATGACCCTAAAACATAGAAGGTGTCTGTATTCTAAGCTGTGTCACCTATGGAAGCCATCACATCCTCTACAGATTTCATTCATCCGGAAAGGTTTACAAAAAACTGGAATGGAGCTGTGTGTGCCCTGACCTCGGTCACATCAGAGGACATTCTTGTATGTCCAGACCATACAACTGGCCGGATATGGGGCAATGGAAAACCAGAATGAAGATCTGGACAGGGGCACTGCATTATGGGTAGGGGGATGGGTAGGGAGAGTTATATGGCCATGTATGGGATCATCATCTGCATATATGACATTTATATTTCCATGAATGAAGTCTGTTATATGGACAACCAGCCCTGATCTCTTCTAGGAGGAATCCATGAAGAAGTAGCTGATGAGGACGAAGGATTCTGGTTGTCCCAGTGAAGTATCATCAGGGATTACAGAAGAGGAAATGTTGTGAAGATGAACTGAGACACTAAACTCTCCACTGTAAGAAAAGACATTTGATATGGAGGTCTGAGAAGAAGGTGCTCTTCATCCACTCGGTATAGCCAGAGTTCTAGGTCACAAGGGTTCTTGGTAGGACAGTACGTGTCAAAGCATGTTCTGGGATCCCAGTGTGTCCCGAGACTTCATGCTCCAATACATACATTGCCTTTATCACTCTTCCATGTCTGCAGGAGAGACCAATAATAGGGAAGACCTCTTCTAGAACACTATGGAGAGCCATCCAGCCTCTCACTCTCTCATTTCACAGCTAAAATTCCAACATTTTTACATCTGAAAGACCTTGAAAATATGACCCTGGTGATTCTTACCTCCAAGTGGTGGCCCAGCCAGGCCAGCAATACTTTGGATAAAAACATAGACTCCGACTCCTGAAGACATCTTCTCAATGCCAACAATGTCTTCTTCGGCCACCAGAGGAATATGGGTGCCAGTAACTGTCCCAAGCATGCAACCAAAGAAAACGCTGCACACCACCAGCCCCCAGAAGTTACCTGCAAAGGGAAAAGCAACCAAAGCCAGGCACAGCAGAACAACAAAGATTAGCTCAATGTAAATTTTTCGAATGGGCTTTCTGTTGAGTACCCAACCAGCAGCAATCCTGCCAAAGACCTCAGCGATGGCCATGGAGGATAGCATGTATGCAGACAAGTCCTTGCCTATTCCTAAGCTCAGACAAAGAGGGATGATGTACAGCGATGGCGCAAAGAAGCCCAGTGTGGCAAAGAGCCCAAAAAGAGCATAACATATAAAACTGGGGTTCCTCAGCACTGAGAAGTCTAGAAGAGGAGGTGCCGTCTTCTCCTCTACATCCGACTTCCTCTTCTCTACAACCACATCTGTCCTCTTCTCAGGGGTCCCACCCCCCGCTACATTCTTCGGTGAGGTAGATACTTCAACTCCAGAATCAATGGAGTCCAGAGAGGTCAGCGTCTGCTCGTTTTCCAGCATGTAGCTGCTCTCCAGGTTCTGACTTCTTGAAGACTCTTTGGCTTCTTCGGGAGGTTTGATGAGTATTGGTCGCAGTAAAGCTCCACACACTACAATGTTCAACTGTAGAGCCCCCACCATCAGCAGGCAGAACCGCCAACCCAACTGGTTGTTTAACGCAGTTATAGCTGAGGAAAGAAAAAAACAGAGAAACGTGAGAAAAGGAGGAGGACAGAAATAAAGATCCACCTCCAGACCAGACAAAGGCAGCCAAGGAAGAAAAGTCCATTAAAATCAATCTATATATCCTGTGATGTCATCTGTACCATGAAATACGACTGACCTACTCCACCCATAATACAATCTATACTATGAGAAGACTGATCTCCTCCACCCATAATACAATCTATACTATGAGAAGACTGATCTCCTCCACCCATAATACAATCTATACTATGAGAGAAGACTGATCTCCTCCACCCATAATACAATCTATACTATGAGAGAAGACTGACCTCCTCCACCCATAATACAATCTATACTATGAAATACGACTGACCTCCTCCACCCATAATACAATCTATACTATGAGAGAAGACTGATCTCCTCCACCCATAATACAATCTATACCATGAGAAGACTGACCTCCTCCACCCATAATACAATCTATACTATGAGAGAAGACTGATCTCCTCCACCCATAATACAATCTATACTATGAGAGAAGACTGATCTCCTCCACCCATAATACAATCTATACCATGAAATACGACTGACCTCCTCCACCCATAATACAATCTATACTATGAGAGAAGACTGACCTCCTCCACCCATAATACAATCTATACTATGAGAAGACTGATCTCCTCCACCCATAATACAATCTATACTATGAGAAGACTGATCTCCTCCACCCATAATACAATCTATACCATGAAATACGACTGACCTCCTCCACCCATAATACAATCTATACTATGAGAGAAGACTGACCTCCTCCACCCATAATACAATCTATACTATGAGAAGACTGATCTCCTCCACCCATAATACAATCTATACCATGAAATACGACTGACCTCCTCCACCCATAATACAATCTATACTATGAGAGAAGACTGACCTCCTCCACCCATAATACAATCTATACTATGAGAAGACTGATCTCCTCCACCCATAATACAATCTATACCATGAAATACGACTGACCTCCTCCACCCATAATACAATCTATACTATGAGAAGACTGATCTCCTCCACCCATAATACAATCTATACTATGAGAGAAGACGGATCTCCTCCACCCATAATACAATCTATACTATGAGAAGACTGATCTCCTCCACCCATAATACAATCTATACTATGAGAGAAGACTGATCTCCTCCACCCATAATACAATCTATACTATGAGAAGACTGATCTCCTCCACCCATAATACAATCTATACTATGAGAAGACTGATCTCCTCCACCCATAATACAATCTATACTATGAGAAGACTGATCTCCTCCACCCATAATACAATCTATACTATGAGAGAAGACGGATCTCCTCCACCCATAATACAATCTATACTATGAGAGAAGACTGATCTCCTCCACCCATAATACAATCTATACTATGAAATACGACTGACCTCCTCCACCCATAATACAATCTATACTATGAGAGAAGACTGATCTCCTCCACCCATAATGCAATCTATACTATGAGAAGACTGATCTCCTCCACCCATAATACAATCTATACTATGAGAAGACTGATCTCCACCCATAATACAATCTATACTATGAGAGAAGACTGACCTCCTCCACCCATAATACAATCTATACTATGAGAGAAGACTGATCTCCTCCACCCATAATACAATCTATACTATGAGAAGACTGACCTCCTCCACCCATAATACAATCTATACTATGAGAAGACTGATCTCCTCCACCCATAATACAATCTATACTATGAGAGAAGACTGATCTCCTCCACCCATAATACAATCTATACTATGAGAGAAGACTGATCTCCTCCACCCATAATACAATCTATACTATGAGAAGACTGATCTCCTCCACCCATAATACAATCTATACTATGAGAGAAGACTGACCTCCTCCACCCATAATACAATCTATACTATGAGAAGACTGATCTCCTCCACCCATAATACAATCTATACCATGAAATACGACTGACCTCCTCCACCCATAATACAATCTATACTATGAGAGAAGACTGACCTCCTCCACCCATAATACAATCTATACTATGAGAAGACTGATCTCCTCCACCCATAATACAATCTATACCATGAAATACGACTGACCTCCTCCACCCATAATACAATCTATACTATGAGAAGACTGATCTCCTCCACCCATAATACAATCTATACTATGAGAGAAGACGGATCTCCTCCACCCATAATACAATCTATACTATGAGAAGACTGATCTCCTCCACCCATAATACAATCTATACTATGAGAGAAGACTGATCTCCTCCACCCATAATACAATCTATACTATGAGAAGACTGATCTCCTCCACCCATAATACAATCTATACTATGAGAAGACTGATCTCCTCCACCCATAATACAATCTATACTATGAGAAGACTGATCTCCTCCACCCATAATACAATCTATACTATGAGAGAAGACGGATCTCCTCCACCCATAATACAATCTATACTATGAGAGAAGACTGATCTCCTCCACCCATAATACAATCTATACTATGAAATACGACTGACCTCCTCCACCCATAATACAATCTATACTATGAGAGAAGACTGATCTCCTCCACCCATAATGCAATCTATACTATGAGAAGACTGATCTCCTCCACCCATAATACAATCTATACTATGAGAAGACTGATCTCCACCCATAATACAATCTATACTATGAGAGAAGACTGACCTCCTCCACCCATAATACAATCTATACTATGAGAGAAGACTGACCTCCTCCACCCATAATACAATCTATACTATGAGAGAAGACTGACCTCCTCCACCCATAATACAATCTATACTATGAGAAGACTGACCTCCTCCACCCATAATACAATCTATACTATGAGAAGACTGATCTCCTCCACCCATAATACAATCTATACTATGAGAGAAGACTGATCTCCTCCACCCATAATACAATCTATACTATGAGAGAAGACTGATCTCCTCCACCCATAATACAATCTATACTATGAGAAGACTGATCTCCTCCACCCATAATACAATCTATACTATGAGAGAAGACTGATCTCCTCCACCCATAATACAATCTATACTATGAGAGAAGACTGACCTCCTCCACCCATAATACAATCTATACTATGAGAGAAGACTGATCTCCTCCACCCATAATACAATCTATACTATGAGAAGACTGATCTCCTCCACCCATAATACAATCTATACTATGAGAGAAGACTGATCTCCTCCACCCATAATACAATCTATACTATGAGAGAAGACTGATCTCCTCCACCCATAATACAATCTATACTATGAGAGAAGACTGATCTCCTCCACCCATAATACAATCTATACTATGAGAGAAGACTGACCTCCTCCACCCATAATACAATCTATACTATGAGAAGACTGATCTCCTCCACCCATAATACAATCTATACTATGAGAGAAGACTGATCTCCTCCACCCATAATACAATCTATACTATGAGAGAAGACTGATCTCCACCCATAATACAATCTATACTATGAGAGAAGACTGATCTCCACCCATAATACAATCTATACTATGAGAAGACTGATCTCCTCCACCCATAATACAATCTATACTATGAGAGAAGACGGATCTCCTCCACCCATAATACAATCTATACTATGAGAGAAGACTGATCTCCTCCACCCATAATACAATCTATACTATGAAATACGACTGACCTCCTCCACCCATAATACAATCTATACTATGAGAGAAGACTGATCTCCTCCACCCATAATACAATCTATACTATGAGAGAAGACTGATCTCCTCCACCCATAATACAATCTATACTATGAGAGAAGACTGATCTCCTCCACCCATAATACAATCTATACTATGAGAAGACTGATCTCCTCCACCCATAATACAATCTATACTATGAGAGAAGACTGATCTCCTCCACCCATAATACAATCTATACCATGAAATACGACTGACCTCCTCCACCCATAATACAATCTATACTATGAGAAGACTGATCTCCTCCACCCATAATACAATCTATACTATGAGAGAAGACGGATCTCCTCCACCCATAATACAATCTATACTATGAGAAGACTGATCTCCTCCACCCATAATACAATCTATACTATGAGAGAAGACTGATCTCCTCCACCCATAATACAATCTATACTATGAGAAGACTGATCTCCTCCACCCATAATACAATCTATACTATGAGAAGACTGATCTCCTCCACCCATAATACAATCTATACTATGAGAAGACTGATCTCCACCCATAATACAATCTATACTATGAGAGAAGACTGACCTCCTCCACCCATAATACAATCTATACTATGAGAGAAGACTGATCTCCTCCACCCATAATACAATCTATACTATGAGAGAAGACTGATCTCCACCCATAATACAATCTATACTATGAGAGAAGACTGATCTCCTCCACCCATAATACAATCTATACTATGAGAAGACTGACCTCCTCCACCCATAATACAATCTATACTATGAGAGAAGACTGATCTCCTCCACCCATAATACAATCTATACTATGAGAGAAGACTGATCTCCTCCACCCATAATACAATCTATACTATGAGAGAAGACTGATCTCCTCCACCCATAATACAATCTATACTATGAGAGAAGACTGATCTCCTCCACCCATAATACAATCTATACTATGAGAAGACTGATCTCCTCCACCCATAATACAATCTATACTATGAGAGAAGACTGACCTCCTCCACCCATAATACAATCTATACTATGAGAGAAGACTGACCTCCTCCACCCATAATACAATCTATACTATGAGAGAAGACTGATCTCCTCCACCCATAATACAATCTATACTATGAGAAGACTGATCTCCTCCACCCATAATACAATCTATACTATGAGAGAAGACTGATCTCCTCCACCCATAATACAATCTATACTATGAGAGAAGACTGATCTCCACCCATAATACAATCTATACTATGAGAGAAGACTGATCTCCTCCACCCATAATACAATCTATACTATGAGAAGACTGATCTCCTCCACCCATAATACAATCTATACTATGAGAAGACTGATCTCCTCCACCCATAATACAATCTATACTATGAGAGAAGACTGACCTCCTCCACCCATAATACAATCTATACTATGAGAGAAGACTGATCTCCTCCACCCATAATACAATCTATACTATGAGAGAAGACTGATCTCCTCCACCCATAATACAATCTATACTATGAGAGAAGACTGATCTCCTCCACCCATAATACAATCTATACTATGAGAAGACTGATCTCCTCCACCCATAATACAATCTATACTATGAGAAGACTGATCTCCTCCACCCATAATACAATCTATACTATGAGAGAAGACTGATCTCCTCCACCCATAATACAATCTATACTATGAGAGAAGACTGATCTCCTCCACCCATAATACAATCTATACTATGAGAGAAGACTGATCTCCTCCACCCATAATACAATCTATACCATGAGAAGACTGATCTCCTCCACCCATAATACAATCTATACTATGAGAGAAGACTGACCTCCTCCACCCATAATACAATCTATACTATGAGAGAAGACTGATCTCCTCCACCCATAATACAATCTATACTATGAGAAGACTGATCTCCTCCACCCATAATACAATCTATACCATGAGAAGACTGATCTCCTCCACCCATAATACAATCTATACTATGAGAGAAGACTGATCTCCTCCACCCATAATACAATCTATACTATGAGAAGACTGACCTCCTCCACCCATAATACAATCTATACTATGAGAGAAGACTGATCTCCTCCACCCATAATACAATCTATACTATGAGAAGACTGATCTCCTCCACCCATAATACAATCTATACTATGAGAAGACTGACCTCCTCCACCCATAATACAATCTATACTATGAGAGAAGACTGATCTCCTCCACCCATAATACAATCTATACTATGAGAGAAGACTGATCTCCTCCACCCATAATACAATCTATACTATGAGAGAAGACTGATCTCCTCCACCCATAATACAATCTATACCATGAGAAGACTGATCTCCTCCACCCATAATACAATCTATACTATGAGAGAAGACTGATCTCCACCCATAATACAATCTATACTATGAGAGAAGACTGACCTCCTCCACCCATAATACAATCTATACTATGAGAAGACTGATCTCCTCCACCCATAATACAATCTATACTATGAGAGAAGACTGATCTCCTCCACCCATAATACAATCTATACTATGAGAGAAGACTGACCTCCTCCACCCATAATACAATCTATACTATGAGAGAAGACTGACCTCCTCCACCCATAATACAATCTATACTATGAGAAGACTGATCTCCTCCACCCATAATACAATCTATACTATGAGAAGACTGATCTCCTCCACCCATAATACAATCTATACTATGAGAAGACTGACCTCCTCCACCCATAATACAATCTATACTATGAGAGAAGACTGACCTCCTCCACCCATAATACAATCTATACTATGAGAAGACTGATCTCCTCCACCCATAATACAATCTATACTATGAGAGAAGACTGATCTCCTCCACCCATAATACAATCTATACTATGAGAAGACTGATCTCCTCCACCCATAATACAATCTATACTATGAGAAGACTGACCTCCTCCACCCATAATACAATCTATACTATGAGAAGACTGATCTCCTCCACCCATAATACAATCTATACTATGAGAAGACTGATCTCCTCCACCCATAATACAATCTATACTATGAGAGAAGACTGACCTCCTCCACCCATAATACAATCTATACTATGAGAGAAGACTGATCTCCTCCACCCATAATACAATCTATACTATGAGGGGGGTGGGGATGATACGTACCGGGAGCGAATGCGAAGACAGCGAAGCACTCTCCGGTGGAAGCGATGGCGGTGACCAGCGATCGGCGTTTCTCGAAGTATTGGGACAGGATGGTGACGGTCGGGAGGAAGCTGAGACAATAACCCAATCCTGAAAGAGACGAATGTTTTACAAGCTGGAGATCTCACCTTCCATGTCCCATCAGGAAGACTCACCAGACACGACCCCGATGGTCAGATACATGTCCACCACATTCCGGGCAAAGGAGGCCGTGATCATCCCCAGGCTGATGAGGAATCCCCCGAGCATGACGACCGGCCGATGGCCAAACCGATTACTCATCACCGTAGAGAGGGGAGCTAAAAGAGAGAGGCAAGACATGACTAGAGGGTGAGATCCCACAGCGCCCCCCACAGGCCACCTATCATCAATGACATACCGGTGAAGGTAAGTACGAAGACACATATAGAGATGATCCAGGAGATCCGGCTGTTACTTTCACCAAAGTACACCATCAGATCCTTGAAGAAGACGCCGAACGACTTAATGACTCCGTACGTGAAAACCTCCACGAAGAAGAAGGCGACCGCCACCACCCAGCCCCATCCCCCGTCAGGCACTTCGGTATAGACATTGGCACCTGGACAATTCCGTATGACCGCCATCACTGTCTGTCTGTCTGTCTGGGGAGACAAAATATCGATCGTTATACAGAGAATACACTACACAGGACACAATATTACCCTCCCCCTCTATATTTATATATATATATATATATATATATATATATATATATATATATATATATATATATATATATATATATATAAATTACACACATATATAGATTTTATTTCCCAAATGGCAGCGTATCAAGACGATCATCAATGGGAAACCTTTATGTCAAACATTGATTGGGAGGACATTGATGAAAACAATGATGATGTCATTACTAATGAAAACGCACGGCGAGGGTCTTTTGGAGCAATTCAACAAAAACATCTCAATCAAAAAAAAGGACAAAACCTTCCAACGTGATTGAAGGACATTCAAAGGTGGCAAAGCCAAAACGATCATTTCTCAAAAGCACAAAATAAAAATAAAACGCACATCAACCACCCGAACATTCACCAAGTTCTCCTTTTTATCTTTCACCTCAGTGCAGAGGTCGTAGACGACACATGTGTGGGCGGAGCGATGAAGTCACATGATGAACCTCCCCATTGGAGGATCCACCCCCTCCCGTCACAATACGAATAATGACGTATTACATCCACCGGGTCATTCTGGATCCTCTTTAAGCATTTCCCCTACTGCATCAAACATCCATAGGCACAATCGATCGAATGAGGGATCAAACACAGACCCTTCAAAGGAAATCTCAAGCACATCCACCCAACTTACACAAAAAACCACGTTAAATGTTGTAAATTTGTCAACATCAAAATTCCAACAAGACAATCTAAATCTACAATCATCCACAATCCACAATCATCCACAATCATCTACAATCATCTACAATCATCTACAATCATCCACAATCTACAATCATCCACAATCTACAATCATCCACAATCTACAATCATCCACAATCATCTACAATCATCCACAATCTACAATCATCTACAATCTACAATCATCCACAATCTACAATCATCCACAATCTACAATCATCTACAATCATCCACAATCTACAATCATCTACAATCATCCACAATCTACAATCATCTACAATCATCCATAATCATCCACAATCTACAATCATCTACAATCATCCACAATCATCCACAATCATCCACAATCATCCACAATCTACAATCATCCACAATCATCTACAATCATCTACAATCATCTACAATCATCCACAATCTACAATCATCCACAATCATCTACAATCTACAATCATCCACAATCATCTACAATCTACAATCATCCACAATCATCCACAATCTACAATCATCCACAATCATCCACAATCTACAATCATCCACAATCATCCACAATCTACAATCATCCACAATCTACAATCATCCACAATCATCTACAATCTACAATCATCTACAATCATCCACAATCTACAATCATCCACAATCTACAATCATCTACAATCATCCACAATCTACAATCATCTACAATCATCCACAATCTACAATCATCTACAATCATCCACAATCTACAATCATCCACAATCATCCACAATCTACAATCATCTACAATCATCTACAATCATCTACAATCATCCACAATCATCCACAATCTACAATCATCCACAATCTACAATCATCCACAATCTACAATCATCCACAATCTACAATCATCCACAATCTACAATCATCCACAATCTACAATCATCCACAATCTACAATCATCCACAATCTACAATCATCCACAATCATCCACAATCTACAATCATCCACAATCTACAATCATCCACAATCATCTACAATCTACAATCATCCACAATCATCCACAATCTACAATCATCCACAATCATCCACAATCTACAATCATCCACAATCTACAATCATCCACAATCTACAATCATCCACAATCTACAATCATCCACAATCTACAATCATCCACAATCATCCACAATCTACAATCATCCACAATCTACAATCATCCACAATCTACAATCATCCACAATCATCCACAATCTACAATCATCCACAATCTACAATCATCCACAATTGGAGCAATTCAACAAAAACATCTCAATCAAAAAAGGACAAAACCTTCCAACGTGATTGAAGGACATTCAAAGGTGGCAAAGCCAAAACGATCATTTCTCAAAAGCACAAAATAAAAATAAAACGCACATCAACCACCCGAACATTCACCAAGTTCTCCTTTTTATCTTTCACCTCAGTGCAGAGGTCGTAGACGACACGTGTGGGCGGAGCGATGAAGTCACATGATGAACCTCCCCATTGGAGGATCCACCCCCTCCCGTCACAATACGAATAATGACGTATTACATCCACCGGGTCATTCTGGATCCTCTTTAAGCATTTCCCCTACTGCATCAAACATCCATAGGCACAATCGATCGAATGAGGGATCAAACACAGACCCTTCAAAGGAAATCTCAAGCACATCCACCCAACTTACACAAAAAACCACGTTAAATGTTGTAAATTTGTCAACATCAAAATTCCAACAAGACAATCTAAATCTACAATCATCCACAATCCACAATCATCCACAATCATCTACAATCATCTACAATCATCTACAATCATCCACAATCATCCACAATCTACAATCATCCACAATCCACAATCATCCACAATCTACAATCATCTACAATCATCTACAATCATCCACAATCATCCACAATCTACAATCATCCACAATCATCTACAATCATCCACAATCTACAATCATCCACAATCTACAATCATCCACAATCTACAATCATCTACAATCTACAATCATCCACAATCATCCACAATCTACAATCATCTACAATCATCCACAATCTACAATCATCTACAATCATCCACAATCTACAATCATCTACAATCATCCACAATCTACAATCATCTACAATCATCCACAATCTACAATCATCTACAATCATCCACAATCTACAATCATCCACAATCTACAATCATCTACAATCTACAATCTACAATCATCCACAATCATCCACAATCTACAATCATCTACAATCATCCACAATCTACAATCATCCACAATCTACAATCATCCACAATCTACAATCATCCACAATCATCTACAATCATCCACAATCTACAATCATCCACAATCTACAATCATCTACAATCATCCACAATCTACAATCATCTACAATCATCCACAATCTACAATCATCCACAATCTACAATCATCCACAATCTACAATCATCCACAATCATCCACAATCATCCACAATCTACAATCATCCACAATAATCTACAATCATCCACAATCATCCACAATCATCCACAATCATCCACAATCTACAATCATCCACAATCATCTACAATCTACAATCATCCACAATCTACAATCATCCACAATCATCCACAATCTACAATCATCCACAATCTACAATCATCCACAATCTACAATCATCCACAATCATCCACAATCATCCACAATCTACAATCTACAATCATCTACAATCATCCACAATCTACAATCATCTACAATCATCTACAATCTACAATCATCCACAATCATCCACAATCTACAATCTACAATCATCTACAATCATCCACAATCTACAATCATCCACAATCATCCACAATCATCTACAATCTACAATCATCTACAATCATCCACAATCTACAATCATCCACAATCTACAATCATCCACAATCATCTACAATCATCTACAATCATCCACAATCTACAATCATCCACAATCTACAATCATCTACAATCATCCACAATCTACAATCATCCACAATCATCCACAATCTACAATCATGCACAATCTACAATCATCCACAATCATCCACAATCTACAATCATCCACAATCTACAATCATCTACAATCATCCACAATCTACAATCATCTACAATCATCCACAATCTACAATCATCTACAATCATCCACAATCTACAATCATCTACAATCATCCACATCTACAATCATCTACAATCATCCACAATCTACAATCATCCACAATCTACAATCTACAATCATCCACAATCTACAATCATCTACAATCTACAATCATCTACAATCTACAATCATCCACAATCTACAATCATGCACAATCTACAATCATCCACAATCATCCACAATCTACAATCATCCACAATCTACAATCATCTACAATCATCCACAATCTACAATCATCTACAATCATCCACAATCTACAATCATCTACAATCTACAATCATCCACAATCTACAATCATCTACAATCATCCACAATCTACAATCATCTACAATCATCCACAATCTACAATCATCTACAATCTACAATCATCCACAATCATCCACAATCTACAATCTACAATCATCCACAATCTACAATCATCCACAATCATCCACAATCATCCACAATCTACAATCATCTACAATCATCCACAATCTACAATCATCCACAATCATCCACAATCTACAATCATCTACAATCATCCACAATCTACAATCATCCACAATCTACAATCATCTACAATCATCCACAATCTACAATCATCTACAATCATCCACAATCTACAATCTACAATCATCCACAATCTACAATCATCCACAATCTACAATCATCCACAATCTACAATCATGCACAATCTACAATCATCTACAATCATCCACAATCTACAATCATCCACAATCATCCACAATCTACAATCATCCACAATCATCCACAATCATCCACAATCATCCACAATCTACAATCATCCACAATCTACAATCATCCACAATCTACAATCATCTACAATCATCCACAATCATCCACAATCATCCACAATCTACAATCATCTACAATCATCCACAATCTACAATCATCCACAATCATCCACAATCTACAATCATGCACAATCTACAATCATCCACAATCATCCACAATCTACAATCATCCACAATCTACAATCATCCACAATCTACAATCATCTACAATCATCCACAATCTACAATCATCCACAATCATCCACAATCTACAATCATCTACAATCATCCACAATCTACAATCATCCACAATCATCCACAATCTACAATCATCTACAATCATCCACAATCATCCACAATCTACAATCATCCACAATCTACAATCATCCACAATCATCTACAATCATCCACAATCTACAATCATCTACAATCATCCACAATCTACAATCATCTACAATCATCCACAATCATCCACAATCTACAATCATCTACAATCATCTACAATCATCCACAATCATCCACAATCATCCACAATCTACAATCATCTACAATCATCTACAATCTACAAATCTACAATCATCTACAATCATCTACAATCTACAATCATCTACAATCATCTACAATCATCCACAATCATCCACAATCTACAATCATCCACAATCTACAATCATCCACAATCTACAATCATCCACAATCATCTACAATCATCCACAATCTACAATCATCCACAATCTACAATCTACAATCATCCACAATCTACAATCATCCACAATCTACAATCATCCACAATCTACAATCATCCACAATCTACAATCATCCACAATCTACAATCATCTACAATCATCCACAATCTACAATCATCCACAATCATCCACAATCTACAATCATCCACAATCATCCACAATCATCCACAATCATCCACAATCTACAATCATCCACAATCTACAATCATCCACAATCTACAATCATCTACAATCATCCACAATCATCCACAATCATCCACAATCTACAATCATCTACAATCATCCACAATCTACAATCATCCACAATCATCCACAATCTACAATCATGCACAATCTACAATCATCCACAATCATCCACAATCTACAATCATCCACAATCTACAATCATCCACAATCTACAATCATCTACAATCATCCACAATCTACAATCATCCACAATCATCCACAATCTACAATCATCTACAATCATCCACAATCATCCACAATCTACAATCATCCACAATCATCCACAATCTACAATCATCTACAATCATCCACAATCATCCACAATCTACAATCATCCACAATCTACAATCATCCACAATCATCTACAATCATCCACAATCTACAATCATCTACAATCATCCACAATCTACAATCATCTACAATCATCCACAATCATCCACAATCTACAATCATCTACAATCATCTACAATCATCCACAATCATCCACAATCATCCACAATCTACAATCATCTACAATCATCTACAATCTACAATCTACAATCATCTACAATCATCTACAATCTACAATCATCTACAATCTACAATCATCTACAATCATCTACAATCATCCACAATCATCCACAATCTACAATCATCCACAATCTACAATCATCCACAATCTACAATCATCCACAATCATCTACAATCATCCACAATCTACAATCATCCACAATCATCCACAATCTACAATCATCTACAATCATCCACAATCTACAATCATCCACAATCTACAATCATCCACAATCATCCACAATCTACAATCATCCACAATCTACAATCATCCACAATCTACAATCATCCACAATCTACAATCATCCACAATCATCTACAATCTTCAATCGATCTCCTTATTAATATAATCTCTTTGTTTCCTCTTTTGATATATACAGTTTATTACTTGTCTATGAGGAAAACAAACGTTTATTGATCTATGGGGTCAGGATGATCGATATCAGAGTAATATGAATGATCGAGCTATTGATGTACTTGTTATTACTCGCTGTCATGGATTGTGGGGGTCCCCAAGACCCCCGCCTTATACCTTGGTGTAGGGGAGACTTTATATGTCCCCATTGAGTGCAATGCATTGGGGGCTCCCCTTCCGCTGGTGACCCCATCACCCCCTATGGGCGGGTCTCGGCCTCAGGGAGATGCCCAGAGTTCCCATCTCAGCTGATTGAATGGAATTACCAGAAACACACAAACAGGCGGCCTTGATTGGCTTTTTATACAGCTCTATACCATATAAGGTGCTCAGTCACACCCACTGTTCTCCCAGTCTGAGCTCTGCTGTCTTCACATCTTCTCTCTCCAGGGAAAAGATAAAATGTATTTATTTTCTGAGCCGACATTTCAGGACATGAAGATCCGTCCCCAGAAATCCGATTAACATCCAAAAATCACACCAACTAATCCGGGTCCTTTCCAGACAGAGCTCCCTGCTGGGTGGATATCGGGGGGGGGGGGGGGGGGGGGTCTCCCTGCTGGGTGGATATCGGGGGGGTCTCTCTGCTGGGTGGATATCGGGGGGGGTCTCTCTGCTGGGTGGATATCGGGGGGAGGGTCTCTCTGCTGGGTGGATATCGGGGGGGGGGGGGGGGGGGGTGTCTCTCTGCTGGGTGGATATCGGGGGGAGGGTCTCTCTGCTGGGTGGATATCGGGGGGAGGGTCTCTCTGCTGGGTGGATATCGGGGGGGGGGTCTCTCTGCTGGGTGGATATCGGGGGGGGGGGGGTCTCTCTGCTGGGTGGATATCGGGGGGGGGGGTCTCTCTGCTGGGTGGATATCGGGGGGGGGGGGGTCTCTCTGCTGGGTGGATATCGGGGGGAGGGTCTCTCTGCTGGGTGGATATCGGGGGGGGGGTCTCTCTGCTGGGTGGATATCGGGGGGAGGGTCTCTCTGCTGGGTGGATATCGGGGGGAGGGTCTCTCTGCTGGGTGGATATCGGGGGGGGGGGGGTCTCTCTGCTGGGTGGATATCGGGGGGGGGGGGTCTCTCTGCTGGGTGGATATCGGGGGGGGGGGGTCTCTCTGCTGGGTGGATATCGGGGGGGGGGGTCTCTCTGCTGGGTGGATATCGGGGGGAGGGTCTCTCTGCTGGGTGGATATCGGGGGGGGGTCTCTCTGCTGGGTGGATATCGGGGGGAGGGTCTCTCTGCTGGGTGGATATCGGGGGGAGGGTCTCTCTGCTGGGTGGATATCGGGGGGAGGGTCTCTCTGCTGGGTGGATATCGGGGGGTGTCTCCCTGCTGGGTGGATATCGGGGGGTGTCTCCCTGCTGGGTGGATATCGGGGGGTGTCTCCCTGCTGGGTGGATATCGGGGGGTGTCTCCCTGCTGGGTGGATATCGGGGGGTGTCTCCCTGCTGGGTGGATATCGGGGGGTGTCTCCCTGCTGGGTGGATATCGGGGGGTGGGGGTCTCTCTGCTGGGTGGATATCGGGGGGAGGGTCTCTCTGCTGGGTGGATATCGGGGGGAGGGTCTCTCTGCTGGGTGGATATGGGGGGTGGTCTCTGCTGGGTGGATATCATGGGGGGGGGGTCTCTCTGCTGGGTGGATATCGGGGGGGGGTCTCTCTGCTGGGTGGATATCGGGGGGTGGGGTTT
>JBBDGP010003326.1:407500-444961 GCA_037952835.1 Lithobates septentrionalis | reverse complement strand
AGTCCAACCCCTGAAAAACAACCCCACACACCATAATCCCCCCTCCACGAAATGATTTGGACCAGGGCACAAAGCAAGATCCATAAAGACATGGATATTTATTTAGCCTCACATTTATCCCAAATGGCCCATTGGAATATTTCTAACTCAAAGATTCCCTGGGTTAAACTTGAATTTAGCTATGAGTAAGCACTTGGCATAAGTGCGAAACGCGTTAGCTGATTGCCTGTACATTTTGTCTACGGTGTCCTGTACATGGTATGATCCTGATTTTACAATAAAAAACTTTTTTGGATAATAACTTCCTGGTGTGCGGCTGTCCGGATTTTCTCGTCTACTCACAGCATTAAACTTGAATTTAATTCTATTTTTCCTTATTGTCAGAAACCATGAATCAGACTGAGACAGAAGTACAGTTAAATCACACTTTTTTAAAAATAATAAAAAAAGGTAAACAGAGTTAAACGTAGTCAAAATATAGCCAGAGTTCAGGAACCGGAACGGACAGTCAGACAAGCCAAAACGTCAGGGAGCCAGAGATGAGTGTAGTAGAACAGCAAGCAGGATATGCACTTTCCAGAATATTAGGGTCCAAGAACATTCCACAAAATAATCTAATTTTGCTTAATCAATTAGTTCTTTATTCATTACATTTATGGAAATGAATGAATATGAAAGATATGTTTAAAAAAATCCAAGGGGAAGAGGTTTGGTTTCAGAAATATACTTTAACCACTTAAGGACTGGAAGGATTTGCCCCCTTAATGACCAGGACATTTTTTGCGATTCGGCACTGCGTTACTTTAACTGACAATTGCGCGGTCGTGCGATGCTGCACCCAAACAATTGACGTCCTTTTTTCCCCACAAATAGAGCTTTCTTTGTATTTGATCATCTCTGCGGTTTTTATTTTTTGCGCTATAAACAAAAAAAGAGCGAATTTTTTTAAAAAAAAAACCCAACATTTTTTTACTTTTTGCTATAATAAATATCCAAAAAATAAATAAAAAAAATGTCTTCATCAGTTTAGGCCGATATGTATTCTTCTTCATATTTTTGGTAAAAAAAAAAAAAAAATCTCAATTAGCATATATTGATTGGTTTTCGCAAAAGTTATAGCGTCTACAAAAAAGGGGATAGATTTATGACATTTTTATTATTTATTTATTTTTTACTAGTAATGGAGGCAATCTGCAATTTTTAGCTGGACTGCGACATTGCGGCACACAGATCGGACACGTTTGACACTTTTTTGGGACCATTGACATTTATACAGCGATCAGAGCTAAAAATAGCCACTGGTTACTGTATAAATGTCACTGGCAGGGAAGGGGTTAACACTAGGGTGCGATCAAGGGGTTAAGTGTGTCCTAGGGAGGTGTTTCTAACTGTGGGGGGAGGAGGGGACTGACTGAAGGAGAGAGATCGCTGTTCCTGATCACTAGGAACAGCAGATCTCTCTCTCCTCCCCTGTCAGAACGGGGATCAGGCTCTTTACATTGGCAGATCCCCGTTCTGGCTCTCTGAAGAGCGATCGCGGTTGGCTGGCGGACATCGCAGCCACTGGCCACTCGCATTGGCTCCGGCGTCGCACCATGGGCGTGCGCTCCCCCTCCTATCGCTCTTAAAGTGGCGGACGTACACATACGGCAATTCGCGCAGCCGTGCCAACCTGCTGCAGTATAATGATGGCGGCTGGTCGGCAAGCGGTTAACTTATTGCATTTTGACTCACGGGAAAAATTGCCTTACACGCAAAAACGGGAATCTGAATGTAACATATCGCTCTCTACTGGAGAATGAAATATTTGCATCATAAACCTTCGTAAATGAGAAAACGCTACTAAACTCTTCACCAGATGGTATTTTACACCCACTAAATTGCACGCCATTCTCCCATCTGTTCCATCAATATGTTTCAGAGGTTGTCCATCCCCTGGATCCTTTTCTCATTTTATCTGGGAATGTGATAAAATTTCACATATTTGGAGACAATTAGAAAATTTTGCCTCAACTATTTCCGGTTCTCGTATTAATCTCACCTTAAATAATTGTCTACCATTCACTACCATCCCGTTATCTCTATCCCGCATATGAGAGTTATCCACACAATAAGTGTAGCCTTTCACTGGTTAATTGCTTTTCATTGGAAATCCGGTACGGCGGTCCCTTTAATGGCTCTAGCAGGCGCGCGCGCCGCCGGAGCCGATCCACGCCGTTCACCTGCGATTGCTCCTGAGAGAGCCAGAACAGGGATCTGTCAATGTAAACCAACAGATCCCCATTCTGACCGGGGAGTAGAGAGAGATCTGCTGTTCCTAGTGATCTCTCTCCTCCTCTAGTTACTAAACTCCCACTACAGTTAGAAACACACATGAGGGAACCCCTGGTGGTGACCCATGTCTCTCTAGTTGTGTGCTGTTCCCCCTGGTGGTGACCCATGTCTCTCTGGTTGTGTGTTGTTCCCTTGGTGGTGACCTGTGTCTCTCTGGTGCAGTGCCCCCTGGTGATGACCCATATTTCTATGGTTGTGTGCTGTTCCCCTGGTGGTGACCCATGTCTCTCTGATGCAGTGCCCCCTGGTGGTGATCTATGTCGCTCTGGTTGTGTGCTGTTCCCCCTTGTGGTGACCAATGTCTCTATAGTTGTGTGCTGTTCCCCCTGGTGGTTACCCATGTCTCTCGGGTTGCGTGCTGTTCCCCTGGCGGTGACCCGTGTCTCTCCAGTTGGGGTGCAGTGCCCCCCAATGGTGACCCATGTCTCTCTGGTTGGAGGCAGCAGCCCCTGGTGGTGACCCATGTCTCTCTGCTTGGGTGCAGCAGCCCCTGGTGGTGACCCATGTCTCTCTGGTTGGGTGAAGCAGCCCCTGGTGGTGACCCATGTCTCTTTGGTTGGGTGCAGCAGCCCCTGGTGGTGACCCATGTCTCTTTGGTTGGGTGCAGCAGCCCCTGGTGGTGACCCATGTCTCTTTGGTTGGGTGCAGCAGCCCCTGGTGGTGACCCATGTCTATCTGGTTGGGTGCAGCAGCCTCTGGTGGTGACCCATGTCTCTCTGGTTGGGTGCAACAGCCCCTGGTGGTGACCCATGTCTCTCTGGTTGGATGCAGTGCCCCTCAATGGTGACCCATGTCTCTCTGGTTGGGTGCAGTGCCCCTCAATGGTAACCCATGTCTCTTTTGTTGGGTACAGTGTACCCAAGTGGTGACCCATGCCTTTCTGTTTGGGTGCAGTGCCCCCCAACGATGACCCATGTCTCTCTGGGTGTAGTACCCCCAGATGGTGACCCATGTCTCTCTGGTTGGGTGCAGTGCCCCCCAATGATGACCCATGTCACTCTAGTTGGGTGCAGTGCCCCCAGATGGTGACCAATGTCTCTCTGGTTGGTTGCAGTGCCCCCTGGTGATGACCCATGTCTCTCTGGTTGGGTGCTGTGCCTCCCACTGATGACCCATGTCACTCTAGTTGGGTGCAGTGCCCCCTGATGGTGACCCATGTCTCTCTGATTGAGTGCAGTGCCCCCTGGTGGTGACCCTTGTCTTTTTCTCTCTTCAGTTCCTGACTTACCTCTTCTGCAAAGAAAATGGGATTGTGGACTTTCGGTGTGACGTGGTGATCCCAGAAGAGATGAACTACCCGCTGTCCTAGTACTGCCCCCTGGTGGTGACCCTTGTCTTTTTCTCTCTTCAGTTCCTGATTTACCTCTTCTCCAAAGAAAATGGGATTGTGGACTTTCGGTGTGACGTGGTGATCCCAGAAGAGATGAACTACCCACTGTCCCAGTACTGGATCTCCTCCTCCCATAACACGTAAGATCCAAAACTAGAAAATGACTATTCCAGTATGTGAAACATACTGTACTCCACCTGCCCAGTCTACAGATTCTCTGGTCTCCTGGATTTCAGCTTAAATATCTGTGATAGGCTCTAAGCAGGCGGTTTATTTCACAGTGTATGGGCCACTAACCTGTGAGAACCAGGGGGGCTGGAGCAGACTGTCAGTCATAGGCTGGCCCGTTCCCAGATCCCACCCCTGCCTAGTCTGATACTCAGGCGGTTGTGTTTCTTTAGCAATGTCATGTGACCACTCTTCTTATAACATGTTTCAATCTTGTCTCTCCAATGTGATGAGGCTTCCCCTACCTTTACACATGAAGAGTATATGGTTTGGCTCCAGGAAGGAGTGGCCAGTCACTGACTTGCCCATCAGGTGAGCTAGCAGAATGCCAAATTACCACATACAGTGACACTACAAACTTTCAGGTTCCTTGCAACAGTCTTGTTCTTATTTTCTAACCAATTAAATTCTTCGATCTGAAATGTAGACACTCAGGAAGTAGGAGGACCTTCTGCTGTTTTCACTCCGCCCTACACGTTACATGTGACCTTCTAACGAGATTATGTTGAATTTTTTTTTTTGTAAACATTATTTCAGAGCATTTCCTCTGTGTCATGTGACAGTAACTCCACCTCTTCCCGCAGGTACCTGACTGGGGACCAGTTCTCCAGCGAGTCCTCTCTGGAGGCGTACGCTCGCTGTCTCCGCATGGGCTGCCGCTGCATCGAGTGTGAGTAACCGAAGATCAGAAATCACACCCGATACACGTGATTGAATGTTATCTAAAGATGAAAACCCCCTAGAAGAGGGTTTCTCCAACCAAATTTGATTTTGGAGCAATATCTTGACAAATCCAGTAATCTGAGTTGCTAGGTCTGCTTTCTTGCCACAGCTATGGTTTGGGGTCCTGTTGGATTTTTAGTTCATTCTATAGAGAGTGGATCAGGTGGAGTGTGGACACATCCAAATGTTCAATTATAGTAATTGGGTGGGTGATCAGAGGTATCCCGCAACTGCACCACATCCCTATAAGTAACCAATTTTGACAGAGATAGGATAGGATTTTTCAGGTGCCATGTATGTCCACCAAAGAGGTAAGTATTAAAACGTATATATTTTATTCATACACGATTTAAAATCAATAGACTTTTGGAAAATATACATATATACAATTGGACAATACGCTTTTACATTATACAGAGTCCCAAGCGCACTTTTGTGTTCTACATGTTTCGCCACATTGGCTTCTTCAGGAAGTATTAAAGTGCTACAGTACAACTATAGATATAATCAAAATGAGAAAGAGTACATTATATCTCTTTATATAGTTGTACTGTAACTTTTTAAAGGGATTGTAAAGGTACATTTTTTTTTCAAAATAACAAGCATGTTTATACTTACCTACTCCTGTGCAATGGAATCGCACAGAGCGGCTGGGAACCTCCTCTTTTCGGGTCCCCTGCCCGGCGCTCCTGGCTCCTCATCTCTGGCCTGTGCCCCCATGGGAAGCTGCTTCCCATGGGGGCACTCGTGCGTGCTTGCAACCGAGTCCCTCTGCTGCGTCCATTGACACAGACAGCGGGAATCGGCCCCCCGCCCTCTCCTCACTGGCTTTGATTGACAGCACTGAGAGCCAATGGCCCCCGATGCCTCAGCAAAGCCAGAGAGACCCGGAAGTGAGGGGAGAAAAGATCTGCAGACATGCACGGTGCTGGATCGAATGAGGACTCAGGTAAGTTAAAGGGTGGTGGGGGGGGGGGGGGTGCCGACACCTAAAAATTTTTTACCTTAATGCAAGGAATACATTAAGGTAAAAAAACGTTTAGACTTTACAACCACTATAATACTTCCTGAAAAAGCCAATGTTGTGAAACATGTAGAAGACAAAAGTGTGCTTGGGACTCTTGCGTATAATGTAAAAACGTATTGTCCAATTGTATATATGTATTTTTTCTAAATGTCTATATATTTTCATATATATATATATATATATATATATATATATATATATTTATATAAATATATAAATTTTCATACTTACCTTATTGGTGGACTTAAATGGCACTTGAAAAATCCCATCCTATCTCTGTCAACGTTGATCCAAATGTGCAATGTGGTTGGGAACAGAGATGGAGACAATAGCAGGGAGGTCTTGCCATTGGAAGGCAAAGAGATATAAGAGGCCATGGAAGATGGGGCCTACTTAACTCCACCTAGAACTGAAATAGTGGGAACATCCCTGGGTGGATGGGAACACCCCCAAATGTTCAATGTGGATGGGAGCAGAGATAGAAATAATAACAGGGAGGTCTTGCTCCTGAAAAACCAGGGAGGACTTGGCCTACCAGACTCAACCTAGAACTGAGATGTTTCAGGAGGACCTGTCCTTTTGTTGGACAGAGCTTTCATCTAAATGTATCATGTAAAATATTTAGCACTTTGGTCAGGAAGCTACCGGCACAGGTGGTATACAATCCACTGCTGACCTTTGAAAATGCTATAGGCCTGACTGATTTTCTGACTTCTAAGTCACTGACCTAGAACACAGTAGAGAGATCCAGAGTTCTGAGTTTTCATTTGCTGGGGTGTTGCTCGGGGGTCATTGGTCATTCAGGAATAACTTGCCAGGCAACTAGCTTTTTCTAAAACAGGTCAACAATGGCTGGCTCTATATAGTCTTAATGCAGGTTCCCTCGCAGGCTGGATTATGACTTGCAGAGGGAGGAATGTAACTTTCTTCTCTCTTCCTTATTGGACAGTGGATTGCTGGGATGGGCCAGATGACCTGCCAATCATCTACCATGGACACACCCTGACCTCTAAGATCAAATTCCTGGATGTCCTCTACACCATCAAGGACAACGCCTTCATCACCTCCGAGTAAGGGGACCTCTTCTCTCTACATATAGCTCTGACATATACCACAGTGCTGTACAGAGACCACTGAGTCAGTGATGTCAGTCTCTGAACCCCAGGAGCTTACACTCTAATGTCCCTCCACAGTCACACACTATTATTATACATTTATATAGCTCTGACATATACCGCAGTGCTGTACAGAGACCACTGAGTCAGTAATGTCAGTCTCTGAACCCCAGGAGCTTACACTCTAATGTCCCTCCACAGTCACACACTATTATTATACATTTATATAGCTCTGACATATACCTCAGTGCTGTACAGAGAACACTGAGCCAGTCACATCAGTCTCTGTACCAGAGAAGCTTACACTCTCTAATGTTTCCCCCACAGTCACACACTATTATTATTATAGATTTATATACAGTCATGCTCAAAAGTTTGCATACCCTGGCAGAAATTGTGAAAATGTTGGCATTAATATTGAAAATATGACTAATCGTGCCAAAAAACTGTCTTTTATTCAATATTAGTAATCGTGTGAAGCCATTTATTATCACATTGTTTTCTTGGCTCCTTTTAAAATCATAATGATAATAGAAATCACCCAAATGGTCCTGACCAAAAGTTTACATACCCTGGAATGTTTGGCCTTGGTACAGACACAGAAGGGGGCAGACACAGGTTAAAATGGCAATTAATTCCCACATTTGTGGCTTTTTAAATCACAATTGGTGTCTGTGTATAAATAGTCAATGAGTTTGTTAGCTCTCACATGGATGCACTAAGCAGGCTAGACACTGAGCCATGAGGAGGTAGAAAAGAACAGTCAAAAGACCTGCGTAACAAGGTAATGAAACTTTAAAAAGATGGAAAAAGATATAAAAAGATATCCAAAAGCCTTGAATATGCCAGTCAGTACTGTTGAATCATTTAATAAGAAGTAGAAAAGGGTCAGGTAGATCAAAAAAGATTTCAGCCACAACTGCCACAGGAAGTGTTCGGGATACAAAGAAAAACCCCACAGGTAACCTCAGGAGAAATACAGGCTGCTCTGGAAAAAGATGGTGTGGTTGTTTTTAAGGAGCACAATACGATGATACTTGAACAAAAAAGAGCTGCATGGTCAAGTTGCCAGAAAGAAGTCTTTATTGTACAAGTTCCACAAAAAAGCCCAGTTACAATAAGCCCAACAATACCTTGACATGCCTCATTGGGCTTTTTGTGGCATTGGCATAGTAAAGGCTTCCTACTGGCAGCTCAACCATGCAGCTCTTTTATAGTTCAAGTATCGTTGAATTGTGATCCTTAAAGACAACCACACCGTCTTTTTGGAGCGCAGCCTGTATTTCTCCTGAGGTTACCTGTGAGGTTTTTCTTTGTATCCTGAGCAATTCTTCTGCCAGTTGTGGCTGCAATCTTTCTTGATCTGCCTGACCTTGGCTTGGTATCAATAGAGCCCTGAATTTTCCATTTCTTAATAAGTGATTAACCAGTACTGACTGGCATATTCAAGGCTTTGGGTATCTTTTTATATCCTTTTCCATCTTTATAAAGTTCCATTACCTTGTTACGCAGGTCTTTTGACTGTTCTTTTCTACCTCCTCATGGCTCAGTGTCTAGTCTGCTTAGTGCATCCATGTGAGAGCTAACAAACCCATTGACTATTTATACACAGACACCAACTGTGATTTAAAAAGCCACAAATGTGAGAAATTAACCTTTAATTGCCATTTTAACCCTGTGTGTGCCACCTTCTGTGTCTGTACCAAGTCCAAACATTCCAGGGTATTTAAACTTTTGATCAGGGCCATTTGGGTGATTTCTGTTATCATTATGATTTAAAAAGGATCCAAAAAACTATGTGATAATAAATGGCTTCATGTGATCACTAGCCTTAAATAAAAGACAGTTTTTTTTTGGCATGATCGGTCATATTTACAATATAAATGCCAAAATTTCACAATTTCTGCTAGGGTATGCAAACTTTTGAGCTCATCTGTAGCTCTGACATATACTACACTCAAATGTCCTCCCACAGTCACCCACTATTATTATTATTATACATTTATATAGCTCTGATGTATACCGCAGTGCTGTACAGAGATCACTGAGCCAGTCACATCAGTCTCTGAACCAAAAGAGCTTACAATCTAATGGTCCCCCTAAAGTCACACACTATTATTATACATTTATATAGCTCTGACATATACCACTGTGCTCTACAGAGAACACTGAGCCAGCCACACCAGTCTCTGCACCAGAAGAGCTTGCAATCTAATGGTTCCCACCCACAGTCACACACTATTATTATACATTGATATGACTCCCTCCCAGGTACCCCGTCATCCTGTCCATAGAGGATCACTGCAGCGTCATGCAGCAGAGGAATATGGCCTTTTACTTCAAGAAGGTGTTTGGTGAGATGCTGCTGACCAAACCGGTGGACATCAATGCCGATGAGCTGCCATCTCCCAACCAGCTGAGGAGGAAGATTCTCATTAAGGTGAGATAGGTCTCGGTGTGTCACCAATGTGGTGAGGTCAGTGGGTGCATCCGATGTTCTCATTCTTTTATCGCCAAATATTTACATTTTAAGAGCATAAGTGAATGCAATGAAATATGGAACTCCCTTCAGTGGCTTATCTAGAAATATCTATATTAAATATAAGAACAGAAATATGGAACAGCAATCATATTTATGAAAGTCACAAAGGAAGTAAATGCTTGATGCTGAGCACTAAGATAACTTGAAATACAGAAGGAACCCCTATAGCATGGTGGGGCATTTAGGGTGGAGCTCATTTAAGGACGATCCTTTAAGATGGAGCTCATTTAAGGATGATCATTTAAAGGGGATCATATAAGGTGGATCATTTAGGGTGGAACGCATTTAAGGATGATCTTATGAGGTGGATCATTTAGGGTGGAGCACATTTAGGGGCAAATATATAAGGTGGATCATTTAGGGTGTAGCTCATTTAAGGATGATCATATAAGGTAGATTCATGTATGGTGGAGCTCTCTCTCAGATCGGGTCTGATCTCCCTTCTGTCTTTTCTCAGCACAAGAAGTTGGTGGAAGGGAATCTGTATGAGGAGGTCTCCACAGCCAGCTACTCCGAGAACGACATCAGCAACTCCATCAAGAACGGAATTCTGTACCTGGAGGACCCCATCGACCACGTATGTGACCCTCAGAGGAGGCATTTTATTGTGCTGGGGATAGAATGATATGTGTGTTCACATGTCAGGGGTCTGTACACATCACACGTGGGGGGTCTGTACACATCACACGTGGGGGGTCTGTACACATCACACGTGGGGGGTCTGTACACATCACACGTGGGGGGTCTGTACACATCACATGTGGGGGGGCCTGTACACGTCACATGTGGGGGGGGCCTGTACCCATCACATGTGGTGGGGTCTGTACCCATCACATGTGGGGGTGTCTGTACACATCACATGTGGGGGGGGGTCTGTATACATCACATGTGGGGGGGTCTGTACACATCACATGTGGGGGGGGGGGTCTGTACACATCACATGTGGGGGGGTCTGTATACAAGGATTTTAACACTCTGTCCATATTCTGAAGGAGAGGGTCTGGTTTATTATCTCCTGGTGCACTCTCCGTGTTCCAATGAGAAAAAGCTGCAGTGTCAGCATCTCTTTAGAAAGAATTAAGTCTTAGGGAGTATCTCCTCAAAACTGAAATTTCTATTACACTGGGTGCCTAAAATCTGACTTGTATCTTAGTGCACTGGTGACTTCTGGGAACATCAATGAACCAATCACACAAGCAGGAAATTACATATATGGGGGGGGGTGTTCTGTATACCATCTGTGTTCTGTGTACAGAGCCCCTCCAGGTGGCCATATTGAATTTTACAGAAAATTACAGCAGCTGCAGATTGAAAAGGAAAGGTAATTTCTTTTTAATACATCATGGGGCACAGAGTCAGGCTAATTAATATTCATTACCTGCTGGGTTATACTCCATCTCCAGGTGAATGGACACTGGTAGACCAAAGGTCTTTAGACAGGAAGTGATCCCCTATGTAACCCCTCCCATACAGGAATTACTTACGTTTTTTACCAGTGTCTGCAAGGTGGATGGCACGGTTTGTTTGAGCTCTCTGAGCTGCAGGTCCCCCTCGAGTCCCACAAACGGTTCTTAAATGAATCAAGGTATTGACCGGATCCATTTGACACAGGCTTCATATACTTAGATAAATGGTACCCAAGCCTCGCAAAGAAGTCTCAAGATCCTGCAAGGCTTTGCCTGTAATGCGGCCTCCGGGCGCTGGACCCTGCGGAGTGGAATCCTGGACCCCACAGAGCTAAGGCATTCCTGCAGGGTGCTGTACAGGTCCAAGGGAGTGGACTCTAAACATGACCCAAGTCCTTGAAGGTCCTCAAGTGACAGGAACCCGCCATGATGGGTGAAGTTTGGGCTCTTAGTTTCTAAGCTGCCCTGCTCCTGGACGGGTAAGCGAAACCCCTTTACTATTATTGTGGGGTGTCCCAGTGATGGTAACAATCAGTCAAGCTAGCACACCTGTGTGCGGTGACCATACGGGGGGGAGTCTTGGGCTAGCTGTGGGTGTTTGCAAAGTGTACCTTTTTTTGCTTGTGTCTGGCTGTTTTGTACCTGTATGATGGTGCACGGCGGTGCGCCATTTCGCCTTGGTTCACCAGGGAGCACGTGCGTTCGCAAGAGTGCTGCTGTGCTCATCAGTTGTTTGTTTGGCACACATGCATTCGCAAAAGTGCCGCTGGACTTAGCAGTTTGTTTGGTGGCCATGGCGCACGTGACTTCGCTGCACATGCGCAGTAGCCTTTATCTGGGCGCACGAAGATCCACGTCATACGTGAATACAGCCACGCCCGTTCGCCCACGTGCGTGCGCACGAACAGAACGTTCTGGCGCACACCCAGCTTATTTAAGCTGTGTAGGCCAAGCATGCGGTGCTTCCAGAAGGCATCTGTGGGACACAGAACAGGCTCTGAACCAGGCACTTGCAGCAGTTCATTTCTCCTTACCCGGGTCACGTGAGTCACCAAGTGTTGCTTGGCAGGCTAAATGTGCTTAGCCAGATTGTTGCATAGGGGCTTGGTGAGCCCTATTAAAGGGTCTCTCTTCTGAGGTGTTTTAATACTACACCCAAGTACTCTCTTTTTGTGGCTAGTAAATGTCTTCAAGGTAGAGGAGCAGGACTAACACTACAGGGAAGGGCACACCTATGTCGTCAGTAGTTCCTGATGAACCTAGTCGTATCCCTAGTGTTGTATCCCCTGAAAGACCAGAGGCTTCCGGGCAATCTGAGCCGCTGCACCTATCTGGTATTGTGCCTACAGTCAATGCTGCTGCTTCACCCTTTATCACCAAGAATGAACTGTCCTCAGCCCTAGCTGGGATAGAGCACAGGATTGCTGGCATGGTTGCCTCCATCCTGCAGGGTGGCAAGAAGCATGACAGATCCCCGTCCCCGGAGCCTCCTCGTCTGGAGCAGGAATGGGTTGAGGATTGGAGGGAGCTAAAAGCTCAGGATTCTGTGGAGGGCCCGACAGATGAGTCTGCTTCCGAGCAATCTGGACAAGAAGATATCCAGTTGATGTCTGCCTCTCAGTCGCAGAGGCTTTTGATCCTGACCGAAATGGTTCGTTCTGCTTTTAAGTTGCCTCTTGCAGAGGTGACTGAGCCCCCCTTGTCCACTTTGGGATCCCTACGGCCTCTTCAGGCCGCACAGGCTTTCCCCCTACACCCCCTGTTGGAACAGGCGGTGTATGCTGGTTGGGAACATCCTGACAGGATTTTTGTTCCTCCTAAGAGGTTTTCCCTTTTTATATCCCATGGATGAAAGGTTCATTAACAAGTAGAGCATGCCAGCCGTAGATGCAGCAGTCTCTTCCTTAAACAAGAACTTAACTTGTCTGGTAGATAACGCACAGGGCTTGAAAGACCCTGTTGATAAAAAAATTGGAGTCATTATTAAAGGCTTCCTTTTCTTTGGCCAGTACAGCCATTCAGCCAGCTCTTGCAGCAATTGCTATCTGCCAGTCCATAAAGGATCAGATCAGACGGCCTGACAGGCCTAACCAGGAGATTGATCTGCCTGAAAGTAAGACAGATATTCCTCAAGCGCTGTGTTTTGCTGTTGACGCCTTAAAGGATTCAATACAGCAGGTTTCTCGTTTGGCTCTCTTGTCTGTACATATGCGCAGACTTTTGTGGCTTAAGAACTGGTCAGCCGAGCTTCCTTGTAAAAAGTTATTGGCAGGTTTCCCTTTACATGGGGAACGTTTATTTGGTAATCATTTGGACAAATATATCCAAAAGATTTCCAGAGGGAAGAGTTTTCTACTTCCTGCGAAGAAAAGCACCAGACTGTTTTAAACCTCGTTTAAAACCTCAGGGATTGCTTCCACAAATGACTCGGCGTCAAGGCGGTTCCGCCGCCAACAGGGCGCTAGGGCCAGGGGCAAGCCCCAGGGCCAGAAGAAGCCCTGGGTCCAAAGCTCTTCTAAACCCAGCACCAAGCCCTCCTTTTTAGGGGATGCCCCCACTCGGGTGGGGTAAGGGCTGCTGCACTTTGCGGACATTTGGAGAACAATAATTCAGGAGGAGTGGGTCACCTCAATTATATCTCGCGGTTACAAGCTGGAGTTGCGGGGGGTTCCCCCTTGGAGGTTTTTAAGATCCAGCGTTCCCTCGGATCCTCCAAAAAGAAACTTATTGCTTCAGGCACTACATCATCTAGTGCATCAAGGAGTGATTGTATAGGTTCCTGTATCCGAAAGGGACACAGGGTTTTACTCCAACTCTGTTTACGGTTCAGAAACCAAACGGAGACACAAGGCCCATTGTGGACCTAAGATCCGTGAACAAGTATCTACCGATTACAGTCCTTTCAGATGGAGTCTGTCCGCTCAGTAGTAGCCTCACTACAGTAGGGAGACTTTCTAGCCTCCATCGATATATAAAGGACGCGTATTTACACATACCTATGTTTTAGCTTCATTTGTGGTTCCTACATTTTGCAGTAAAGGAACGTCTTTTTCCATTTGTGTCTCTACCCTTCGGGCTTGCTATAGCTCCCCGGATGTTCACAAAGGTCCTAGCACCAGTATTGGGTCTTTTAACCACTTCAGCCCCGGAAGGTTTTACCCCCTTCCTGACCAGAGCACTTTTTACAATTCGGCACTGCGCCGCTTTAACTTGTAATTGCGCGGTCATGCAATGCTGTACCCAAACAAAATTTGCGTCCTTTTCTTCCCACAAATAGAGCTTTCTTTTGATGGTATTTGATCACCTCTGCCGTTTTTTATTTTTTGCGCTATACACGGAAAAAGACCGAAAATTTTGAAAAAAAAATGATATTTTCTACTTTTTGTTCTAAAAAAAATCCAATGAACTCAATTTTATTCATACATTTAGGCCAAAATGTATTCGGCCACATGTCTTTGGTAAAAAAAATGTCAATAAGTGTATATTTATTGGTTTGCGCAAAAGTTATAGCGCCTACAAACTAGGGTACATGGAATTTACACAGCCTTTAATTTATGACTGCCTATGTCATTTCTTGAGGTGCTAAAATGGCAGGGCAGTACAAAACCCCCACAAATGACCCCATTTTGGAAAGTAGACACCCCAAGGAATTTGCTGAGAGGCATGTTGAACCCATTGAATATTTATTTTTTTTGTCCCAAGTGATTGAATAATGACAAAAAAAAAAAAAATTACAAAAAGTTGTCACTAAATGATATATTGCTCACACAGGCCATGGTTATATGTGGAATTGCACCCCAAAATACATTTAGCTGCTTCTCCTGAGTATGGGGATACCACATGTGTGGGACTTTTTGGGAGCCTAGCCGCGTACGGGGCCCCGAAAACCAATCACTGCCTTCAGGATTTCTAAGGGCGTACATTTTTGATTTTACTCCTCACTACCTATCACAGTTTCGGAGGCCATGGAATGCCCAGGTGGCACAAACCCCCCCAAATGACCCCATTTTAGAAAGTAGACACCCCAAGCTATTTGCTGAGAGGCATGGTGAGTATTTTGCAGCTCTCATTTGTTTTTGAAAATAAAGAAAGACGAGAAAAAATTTTTTTTTTTTTCTTTTTTCAATTTTCAAAACTTTGTGACAAAAAGTGAGGTCTGCAAAATACTCACTATACCTCTCAGCAAATAGCTTGGGGTGTCTACTTTCCAAAATGGGGTCATTTGGGGGTTTTTTTTGCCACCTGGGCATTCCATGGCCTCCGAAACTGTGATAGGCAGTGAAGAGTGAAATCAAAAATTTACGGCCTTAGAAAGCCTGAAGGCGGTGCTTGGTTTTCGGGGTCCCGTGCGCGGCTAGGCTCCCAAAAAGTCTCACACATGTGGTATCTCCGTACTCAGGAGAAGCAACAGAATGTATTTTGGGGTGTAATTTCACATATTCCCATGGCATGTTTGAGCAATATATCATTTAGTGACAACTTTGCGCAAAAAAAAATAAAAAAAATAAAAAATTGTCTCTTTCCCGCAACTTGTGTCACAATATAAAATATTCCATGAACTCGACATGACTCTCAGCAAATAGCTTGGGGTGTCTACTTTCCAAAATGGGGTCATTTGGGGGGGTTTTGAACTGTCCTGGCATTTTATGCACAACATTTAGAAGCTTATGTCACACATCACCCACTCTTCTAACCACTTGAAGACAAAGAACTTTCTGACACTTTTTGATTACATAAAAAAATAATTTTTTTTTGCAAGAAAATTACTTTGAACCCCCAAAAATTATATATTTTTTTAAAGCAAATGCCCTACAGATTAAAATGGTGGGTGTTTCATTTTTTTTTTTCACACAGTATTTGCGCAGCGATTTTTCAAACGCATTTTTTGGGGAAAAAACACACTTTTTTAAATTTTAATGCACTAAAACACACTATATTGCCCAAATGTTTGATGAAATAAAAAAGATGATCTTAGGCCGAGTACATGGATACCAAACATGACATGCTTTAAAATTGCGCACAAACGTGCAGTGGCGACAAACTAAATACATTTTTAAAAGCCTTCAAAAGCCTTTACAGGTTACCACTTTAGATTTACAGAGGAGGTCTACTGCTAAAATTACTGCCCTGGATCTGACCTTCGCGGTGATACCTCACATGCATGGTGCAATTGCTGTTTACATTTGACGCCAGACCGACGCTTGCGTTCGCCTTAGCGCGAGAGCAGGGGGGACAGGGGTGCTTTTTTTTTTTTTTTTTTCTTTATTATTATTATATTTTTATCTTATTTTTAAACTGTTCCTTTCATTTTTTTTTTTTTAAATCATTTTTATTGTTATCTCAGGGAATGTAAATATCCCCTATCATAGCAATAGGTAGTGACAGGTACTCTTTTTTGCAAAAATTGGGGTCTATTAGACCCTAGATTTCTCCTCTGCCCTCAAAGCATCTGACCACACCAAGATCGGTGTGATAAAATGCTTTCCCAATTTCCCAATGGCGCTGTTTACATCCGGCGAAATCTAAGTCATAAAATGCTCGTCGCTTCCGGTTTCTTAGGCCATAGAGATGTTTGGAGCCACTCTGGTTTCTGATCAGCTCTATGGTCAGCTGGCTGAATCACCGGCTGCATTTTCAGGTTCCCTGTTGAGACAGAAGAGCCAGAGAAAAACACGGAAGACGTTGGGGGGGGCATTCCCTCCCACTGCTTGTAAAAGCAGTCTAGAGGCTAATTAGCCGCTAGGATTGCTTTTACATGAAAGCCGACCGCTGGCTGAAAAGAATGATACCAAGATGATACCTAAACCTGCAGGCATCATTCTGGTATAACCATTCAAAGTCGTGAATGGCGTACCTGAAGACAAAAAAATGGTTAACAATAAAGCGCAGTAAACGGTAAGGTATAAAAAATTGCATACCTGAAAAGCAAGCATGATAAAACATAACAACAATAAAACATTGCAGAATAGAATACAGTAAAAAAGAGCAGAACAATAGAGAGAGAGAATAGAGAGAGAACAATAAAACGACAACTATTTTTATTTTATTTTATATTTTTGTATGTTTTTTTTTTTTTACACTTTTTTTTGTAACTAACTTTTATAACTGTAACCGGTTCCAGATTCGGGTCTCTCAGAATGCGATGGCATCTTGGGAGACCCTGTGAAAGTGTGCCTAGTCTGTGCAATGCTGTACCCTACGCTAATACTCAACTAGTGAATGGTAGCGTTCAAAACATTCACCAATGCAAAGACCAGGATTGTCAGGACAGGAGGGACAATAATAGCGGGTGTCACGCCTATATCCGCGCTTGCTGCAGACACGACATCTTTTTGGGGGGGTTCGCTGGGTAGGGGTACTCGGGAGGACATACAGAAAGTGCCTCTCATGCAGCCGACTGCATTTGGTTGGGGATGTGAATGGGGGAAGTACGGGCGCTGCAGAAGTGGTGGTTCCCAATTAGGATTGGCGAATGCAGCAGGAAGGGCACTATGGGCACGACGGGCCTGTGTTTGTCTTTTTGGTGGCAGCGGGACACTACTTGTGCTTGCCACCTCACCAGCTTGAACTGCACTTATGGGACTCGCCACGTCACCAAGTGTTACTGCAGTGCTGGTTTGACTACGACCGGGGTGTACTAGGCCGCTGGTGCTTGCCAGTTCACCAAAACGCTACCAAAAAAACTGTTAGCGATCGCAGGGATCAGGCCTGACTCTGCGAACGCTGCAGTTATGCGTTTAGTGTTTTGTAAGTGACAGTGATCGATCGATACTGCACTTGGGTGGGCTGGGCTGGGCCGGGCAGAGGGGCAAAACGCAGGTGCTAGCAGGTATCTGGGCTGATCCCGCTAACACTGCGTTTTTGGGAACCCTAAACTGCTGGGGACGCTAGTATAGATCTGATCGTATCAGATATTGATGCGTTCAGATACTATACCACTAAGGGAGGCGTATGCTGCGTGCGTGGGTGTTAGCGGTACTGGCGCTAATCTGACGCTGCCTGGGGCGGCGCATATCACCGTCGGGCGATCAGGGGGCTAAACCTTTATTCGGTAATAAACGGCGGGTGCCCTGACACTATAAAAAATAAACGAACTAACCAGCGTCACCCGTAACACTTATACGGTGATCAGTGGTGAAAGGGTTATCTAGGGGGCAATCAAGGGGTTAAAACATTTATTAGGTAGTATATGGGGGTCCCTGTCGCTATAAAACGCTAACGGCGAACCTAAATATTTACCTCCCTAACTAGCGTCACCAGCGACACTAATACAGCGATCAGAAAAATGATCGCTTAGTGACACTGGTGACAGGGGGTGATCAAGGGGTTAAAACTTTATTAGGGGGGGCTAGGGGGGTACCCTAGACCTAAAGGGGGGTAATACTCACTGTCCTAACACTGTAACTGTCACAAACTGACACCATGCAGTAATCAGAAAAAAAAAAAATAAATACTGCTTGGTGTCAGTTTGTGACAGGGGGGGGGGGGTGATTGGGGGGGGGGATCGGGGGGGGGATTCGGGGGGGGGGGGTCGGGGGTGTAAAGTATGCCTGGCATGTTCTACTGTGTGTGTTTGTGTTGTGTGCACTCACATGTCTTCTCTCCTCGGCGCTGGGACGGAAACTGCCAAGCCGAGGAGAGATGACATCACATCCTCTGCCTGTGTGAAACTACACACAGGCAGGGGAGGATTCCCATTGGCTGGGAGCGATCGCGAGGGGGGGGGCCACGATCGGATGGTCTCCCCCTCGCCTCCCGACGCTCCCAGTGAAATGCCGACCGCCGCTGGCACCGGGGGGGGTCCGAACGGACCCCCCGCCCGCGGGAGGCAGATCACGTATGGGAACGTGATTCTGCCTGCCCGTGCCATTCTGCCGCAGTATATCTGCGTTAGGCGGTCAGCAAGTGGTTAAGGGCCCAAGGGATCATGGTGCTCAGGTATCTGCATGACCTCCTGCTCAAAGATCACTCAGTACAGGCTCTAGAACAGAGCATAATATACACAGTGAGGTTTTTGAAAAGCTTAGGCTGGATCATAAATACCGAAAAGTCAGCCTTGAAACCAGCTCAAAGTCTAAAGTATTTCGGTCTGATCCTAGATATGGTTTAAGCAAGAGTATTTTTGCCACCTGTAAGGATCTGTGCCTTGAAGGTTCAGGTGCGTCAGATAAGGGACACCAGACAACCCTCCTTTCGGCTCTGTATGAGTCTTCTAGGGAGGATGGTATCCTCCTTCGAGGCAGTGCCCTATGCCTCAGTTCCATTCCAGGCCTTTACAACAAGACATCTTGGAACAGAAGAGGACAAGCCCTGGATTATCCATTGTGCTTATCTCCTCAGGCATGCTTAAGCGTAAACTGGTGGTTGCAGGATCAGAACCCGTGAAAGGGAAAATCCTTTCTCCTGGTAACTTGGAGAGTCCTGACTACAGATGCCAGTCTCTCAGGCTGGGGAGCGACCCTAGAGGGGCTCACAGCTCAAGGGAAATGGTCAGGGACAGAACAGATCCTGCTCATCAATGTCCTAGAGATACGGGCAGTACGTTTGGCCCTACGGTCCTGGACGGTGGAGCTTCAGGACTGCCCTATCAGGGTTCAGTCCAACAATGCCACTGCAGTGGCCTAAATAAACCATCAAGGCGGTACCAGCTCTGAAGGAGGTGAACCACATACTAGCCTGGGCAGAGGGACATGTGCCGATTCTATCGGCAGTCCATATCCCAGGAGTAGAGAACTGGAGGCCAGATTATGTCAGCCGCCAGCAGATCTGCTCGGGGGAATGGTCCCTACACCCAGGGGTGTTCCAGGAAATTTGCCAGTGTTGGGGGTTGCCAGAGGTCAACCTATTGGCATCCAGGTTCAACAACAAGCTACAGCAATTTGTGTCCCGAACAAGGGATTCTCTGGCAATCAGAGCAGATGCTCTGATAGTTCCATGGAGCCAGTACTCCCTGGTTTATGCTTTCCCTCCAATCCCTCTTCTTCCACATTTGTTGCGCAGGATTCGGATAGAGGGGGTTCCAGTCATTCTGGTGGCACCAGCCTGACCCAGAAGGCCCTGGTTCCTGGAGATTGTGAGACTGACAATAGACGGGCCATGGACGCTTCTACGTCGCCCCGATCTACTGTCAAGGTCCTATATTTCACCCCAATTTACAGTCTCTAAATTTGACGGCATGGCTATTGAAGCCAGGGTGTTGAAGGACCGTGGCATCTTGGGACCAGTAGTGTCTACCCTAGTGAATCCTAGAAAAGCTGTCACTAGGAAGATATATCATATCACAAGGTCTGGAAGACTTGTATTGCTTGGTGTGAAGCCAGAAAATGGTATCCTCGGAAATACGTGATTGGGAGAATTCTCTCTTTTCTACAGTCGGCTGTGGAAATCAGATTGGCTTTGAGTACAATCAGAGATCAGATTTCGGCCTTTTCAGTATTCTTCCAAAGGCCTTTAGCATCCCATTCGTTTGTCCGAACCTTTATGCAGGGGGCAACTCGTTTGCCTCCCCCCCCATCAGGTCACCTATGTGTCCTTGGGACTTGAACTTAGTGCTGTCCGTGTTACAGAAACAACCATTGGAACCTATCTAGGAAATTCCATTAGACTTGCTGTCACACAAGCTAGCCTTCCTGATGGCCATCACCTCAGCTAGAAGGGTGTCGGAGTTTGGCGGCCCTTTCGTGCATGGGACCATACTTGATCCTTCACCATGACAGGGTCGTGTTATGACCTGTTGCATCCTTTTTGACAAAAGTGGTGTCGGCCTTTCATTTAAATCAGGACTTTATTTTGCCTTCTTTTTTCTCTCAGCCTCCTTTGGCGGAAGAGAGACGACTGCGTTCGTTGGACGTTGTCTGGGCAGTCAAGGTTTATTTGTCTACATCTGCGGAGATCCGAGGATCAGACTCCTTTTTTGTTTTACCAAAAGGACCCAAGAAGGGGCAGGCAGCTTCCATTGCCAGATTGGTCCATCAATTGATTATTTAGGCCTACGGGCTGAAACATAAAGCTCCTCCCTTTAGGGTGAGAGTTCATTCTACCAGTTGTGTAGGAACCTCCTGGGCTTTTCACCATCGGGTATCTGTGGCTCAGATTTGTAAGGCTGCTACCTGGTCTTCAGTGCATATGTTCACAACATTTTATCAAGTGGATGTTCGAGCAGCCGAGGATTCGGCTTTCGGTGTACTCCGGGCTGCCGTATAAGTTCTGATGGCTATTGTTTGGCAGGGTGTCGCCCTCCCCTCAAGGCTATTGCTCTGGGACGTCCCAGCAGGTAATGAATATTAGCCTGACTCTGTGTCCCATGATTTATGAAAAAGAAATTAGGATTTTTTCGTCATGCTTACCTGTAAAATCCTTTTCTTTGAGTACATCATGGGACACAGAGAACCCTCCCCTTTTTTTTGAGGATTCAGTGATTGCTACAAAACTGAAGTACTTCCTGTATGGGAGGGGTTATATAGGGGATCACTTCCTGTCTAAAGTCCTTTAGTCTACCAGTGTCCATTCACCTGGAGATGGCGTATAACCCAGCAGGTAATGAATATTAGCTTGACTCTGTCCCATGATGTACTCAAAGAAAAGGATTTTATAGGTAAGGATGACGAAAAAATCCTATTTTTTAATACAACACGTCTTCTGTAGCAATTGTGTACAGTGCCTTGAAAAAGTATTCACACCCCTTGAAATTTTCCAAGATTTGTCATGTTACAACCAAAAACGTAAATGTATTTTATTGGGATTTTATTTAATAGACCAACACAAAGTGACACATGATTGTGAAGTGGAAGGAAAATGATAAATGGTTTTCCAAATTTTTTACGAATAAATATGTGAAAAGTGTGGTGTCCTTTTGTATTTAGCCCCCTTTCTTCTGATACCCCTAACTAAAATCTAGTGGAACCAATTGCCTTCAGAAGTTACCTAATTAGTAAACAGAGTCCACCTGTGTGTAATTTAATCTCAGTATAAATACAGCTGTTCTGTGAAGCCCTCAAAGGTTTGTTAGAGAACCTTAGTGAACAAACAGCATCATGAAGGCCAAGGAACACATCAGACAGGTCAGGGATAAAGTTGTGGAGAAGTTTAAAGCAGGGTTAGGTTCTAAAAAATATCCCAAGCTTTGAACATCTCACGGAGCTCTGTTCAATCCATCATCTGAAAATGGAAAGCGTATGGCACAACTGCAAACCTACCAAGACATGGCCGTCCACCTAAACTGACCGGCCGGGCAAGGAGAGCATTCATCAGAGAAGAGCCAAGAGGTCCATGGTAACTCTGGAGGAGCTGCAGAGATCCACAGCTCAGGTGGGAGAATCTGTCCACAGGACAACTATTAGTCGTGTTCTCCACAAATCTGCCCTTTATGGAAGAGTGACAAGAAGAAAGACATTGGTGAAAGAAAGTCATAAGAAGTCCTGATTGCAGTTTGTGAGAAGCCATGTGGGGGACACAGCAAACATGTGGAAGAAGGTGCTCTGGTCAGATGAGACCAAAATTTAACTTTTTGGCCTAAAAGCAAAACTCTATGTGTGGTGGAAAACTAACACTGCCCATCCCCCTGAACACACCATCCCCACCGTGAAACATGGTGGTGGCAGCATCATGTGGTGGGGATGCTTTTATTCAGCAGGGACAGGGAAGCTGGTCAGAGTTGATGGGAAGATGGATGGAGCCAAATACAGGGAAATCTTAGAAGAAAACCTGTTAGAGTCTGCAAAAGACTTGAGACTGGGCGGAGGTTCACCTTCCAGCTGGACAACGACCCGAAACATACAGCCAGAGCTACAATGGAATGGTTTAGATCAAAGCATATTCATGTGTTAGAATGGCCCAGTCACAGTCCAGACCTAAATCACATTGAGAATCTGTGGCAAGACTTGAAAATTGCTGTTCACAGACGCTCTCCATCCAATCTGGCAGAGCTTGAGATATTTTGCAAAGAAGAATGGGCAAAAATGTCCCTCTCTAGATGTGCAAAGCTGGTAGAGACATCCCCAAAAAGACTTGCAGCTGTAATTGTAGCAAAAGGCAGTTCTACAAAATATTGACTCCGGGGGGCGCCATACAAATGCCCCCCACACTTTTCACATTTGTAAAAAAATTGAAAAACATTTATCATTTTCCTTCCACTTCACAATTATTTGCCACTTTGTGTTGGTCTATCACATAAAATCCCAATAAAATACATTTACAGTTTTGGTTGTAACATGACAAAATGTGAAAAATTTCAAGGGGTATGAATACTTTTTCAAGGCACTGTATGCTTTATTATATTTACATTTGTTATATTTTTTTCTGCAAAAGTGGAGTTACCCTTTTTTTGTGCACAGCACATATTTGGGTTATTTATCTACACTAAATATGGTACTTGCATAGCAGCGCAGGGTTACTATATTTGTGAACTGACTTTACTTTTTTTTTTTACCTTCTAAAAGTTTCTTATTGTAATTGTCTGCAGACTTGGAGTCCGCACTACTTCGTCCTGACCAGCAACAAGATCTATTACTCCGAGGAGACCTCCCCATACCAGTCCAACGAGGATGAGGAAGAGACTGAGCCAAAGGAGGTGAGAGATGTATAAATCGGTGTTTGGGGAAAGCTGATTTTCTTGCAGACAGATAATTCGGTTGGATTAGAAGGCCCCATAGGTACCTCTATTGTTCTGTTCATGATAACAGATTACAATATACAGACCAGCTGAGTGCGTCCATTGCCAGCCAATCGGGGTTGCCGCAGACTGGATAAAATCTGTTATTGGGCCAGATGTGGCTCGTGGGTCATAGTTTGGAAATCCCTGCTCTGGAGGAAGGTAAAACAAAGTCCCCCCCTCCCCCCATGGGTAGATATCTACTGTACATGTGGTGGTAACTATGTAAACTTTCTAAAATGTATATCCTTTGCAAGTTTATATGTGAAGACCTCAGTCCCCAGATTATAGCATACATATTTTACGCCATATTTCATGGATGGTTTCTGCATTTTTTTTAAGGTAATTTGGTGATTGGTTCACTTTTCCTTTCCAGGGATAGAAGTGATTGATTGGTACCTAATCTAACATTTTTTGTTTGTGTGTGTGTGTGTGTATATATATATATATATATATATATATATATATATATATATATATATATATATATATATACAGTATCTCTCAAAAGTAAGTACACCCCTCATCTTTTTTGTAAATATTTTCTTCTATCTTTTCATGTGACAACACTGAAGAAATGACACTTTGCTACAATGTAAAGTAGTGAGTGTACAGCTTGTATAACAGTGTAAATTTGCTGTCCCCTCAAAATAACTCAACATACAGCCATTAATGTCTAAACCGCTGGCAACAAAAGTCAGTACACCCCTAAGTGAAAATGTCCAAATTGGGCCCAATTAGCCATTTTTCCTCCCCGGTGTCATGTGACTGTTACAAGGTCTCAGGTGTGAATGGGGAGCAGGTGTGTTAAATTTGGTGTTATCGCTCTCACTCTCCCATACTGGTCACTGGAAGTTCAACATGGCACCTCATGGCAAAGAACTTTCTGAGGATCTGAAAAAAAGAATTGTTGCTCTACATAAAGATGACCTAGGCTATAAGAAGATTGCCAAGACCCTGAATCTGAGCTGCAGCATGGTGGCCAAGACCATACAGCGGTTTAACAGGACAGGTTCCACTCAGAACAGGCTTCGCCATGGTCCACCAAAGAAGTTGAAGTCACGTGCTCCGCGTCATATCCAGAGGTTGTCTTTGGGAAATAGACGTATGAGACGTATCAGTCCTGTGGTCTGATGAGACCAAGATAAACTTATTCAGTTCAGATGGTGACAAGCGTGTGTGGGGGCAACCAGGTGAGGAGGACAAAGACAAGTGTGTCTTGTCTACAGTCAAGCATGGTGGTGGGAGTGTCATGGTCTGGGGCTGCATGAGTGCTGCCGACACTAAGGAGCTACAGATCATTGAGGGGACCATGAATGCCAACATGTACTGTGACATACTGAAGCAGAGCATGATCCCCCCCCTCCAGAGACTGGGCCGCAGGGCAGTATTCCAACATGATAACCACCCCAAACACACCTCCAAGATGACCACTGTCTTGCTATAGAAGCTGAGGGTAAAGGTGATGGACTGGCCAAGCATGTCTCCAGACCTAAACCCTATTGATCATCTGTGGGACATCCTCAAACGGAAGGTGGAGGAGCACAAGGTCTCTAACATCCACCAGCTCTGTGATGTCATCATGGAGGAGGGGAAGAGGACTCCAGTGGCAACCTGTGAAGCTCTGGTGAACTCCATGCCCAAGAGGGTTAAGGCAGTGCTGGAAAATAATGGCGGCCACACAAAATAATGACACTTTGGGCCCAGTTTGAACATTTTCACTTAGGGGTGTACTGACTTTTGTTGCCAGCGGTTTAGACATTAATGGCTGTGTGTTGAGTTATTTTGAGGGGACAGCAAATTTACACTGTTATACAAGCTGTACACTCACTACTTTACATTGTAGCAAAGTGTCATTTCTTCAGTGTTGTCACATGAAAAGATAGAAGAAAAGATTTACACAAATGTGAGGGGTGTACTTACTTGTGTGTGTATGTGACATTTCCCCACATGTCGGTGACAACCCATGCAATTCATACATACAAAGGCACCAAAACAAATACGCTCAGAAATGAAGTTCTGTCTAATAAAATGGAAGGACACGGGGAAAACGTATTGAACCCGCTAACTGAAATGCATTTCATACTTCGTATAAAATCCTTTGTTGGTAATGACAGCTTCAAGACGCTTCCTGTATGGAGATACTAGTCGCATGCATTTTAGAATAAATTGTGTGGACTCATTCACATAGAATGCATAAAGGTAAAAAACCTGCAGCCTTTAAAACCACTTTAACGCCTTCCCGGCCCTTTAAGGGTTCTAAAAGCCAGAAGGCGGAGGCAGGCATTCCAGTCATGTGACTGCTGTGATTGGCTGTCACATGATCAGAAAGCTCCCGATCGCTAGTATGCATCGGGAGCTTTCCTAAACAGGCCGGCTACCGTGCAGGGAGGGCACTCTCAGCGCGCTAAGTAGTTTAACAGGGCCGCATACAAGTGGTCGCTTGGCAGGTAGACCTTATCGCCGAGTATATATGTGGGAGGTCAGCATCTATGAATGAATGAATGAATGAATGATTTGTAAAGCGCTGCAATTGCGAACTGAATCGCCTCAAGGCGCTAGATGTATTCTCTGTAGCCAGCTTCTAGAAAAGGAAGGTCTTTAGTTTTTTCCTGAAGGCCTGGTGGTTTTCTTCCTTGCGGAGGTTGGTTGGGAGAGCATTCCATAGTCGAGGTCCTTGGACTGCAAATCTACGTTCTCCCTTTGCTTTGTAGCGGTATTTGGGAATGAGGAGGAGGTTTTGGTTAGCTGATCGAAGACTGCGATTCGGTGTGTAGTGTTTTATTTTTTCCCGGAGATATTGCGGAGCGTTTCCTTGTATGCATTTATGGGTGAGGCAGAGGGTCTTGAATATGATCTGATTCTTCACAGTTAGCCAATGTAGGCTTTTTAGGGATGGGGAGATGGATTCCCAGGGCTTTTTTCCTGTTAACAGTCTTGCCGCCGTATTTTGAATGAGTTGCAAGCGCGCAAGCTGATATTGGGGTAGACCTACGTAGAGCGAATTTGCGTAGTAGAGTCGGGAATTGATGATTGTTCCCACAACTGCCGCTTTGTCCTCTTCTGGGATGAAGGGGATGAGTCTGCGAAGCAGGCGGAGGAGGTGGTGGGATCCGCTCATGGTCTGTCCGAGGATGGAGGGTGGTGTCCACGGAGTCTTAATTTTGGAATTTTTGTTGGCTTGCAGAAGAAGAAGTTCTGTTTTTGATTCGTTGAGTTTGAGGGAGCTAGTGGTCATCCAGTCATTGATTAAAGTGAGGCATTTCTGTAATTGCTGATGATGATCTTTTTGTCCGTTGATGCGAAGGTAGAGTTGGGTGTCGTCTGCGTATGAGTGGAAGCAGAGGTCGGTTTTCCTGATGATATTGAGAAGCGGGCGGATGTAGATGTTGAATAGCACTGGTGACAAAGGTGAGCCCTGAGGGACTCCACAGGAGACTGCCCGAGATTCCGAGGTGAATGTTCCCAGTTTCACTGTCTGAGAGCGATTCTCTAAGAAGGATGTAAACCATTTTAGGGCAGAATCTGTGGCTCCTGCAACTTCTGAGAGGCGGACAAGTAAAGTATTGTGGTCCACTGTATCGAATGCTGCGCTGAGGTCTAACAGTACCAGGAGACTCGGTTCTCCGTCATCTGCTGCTTCGAGGGCGTCGTCCCATATTTTGAGAAGTGCTGTTTCTGTGCCATGGCCTGGGCGGAAGCCTGATTGCAGCGGGTCCAGGAGGTGGTGTGTCTCCAGGTGGTGTTGTAGCTGCTGTACTACTGCTTTCTCTATAATCTTGGAGATGGTGTTGAGGCTTGTTATTGGTCTGCGGCAGTTAGGGTCTTTAGGGTCGAGATTAGGTTTCTTTAGCAGGGGTTTGACGATGCCTTGCTTGAGGGAGGTTGGCACAGTCCCTTCTTTGAATGATTGATTTATAAGATGAGTTAGGGTGGGGGCCAGGATGTCGGAACATTCTTTGAACAATTTGGTGGGGATGATGTCGTTTGGTGATGTGCTGTCGCGAAGGCTTCCGATGATGTTTTTAGTCGTGTCCGTAGTGATTGGGGATAGAAAGAACTTCGGTGGTTGAGTGATGTTCGTGTCGATATCCTCTTTTTGCATTGGTTGGGTGAGGTTGGTTGTTATTTTCTGGTGAATTGCTTTCCGAATGTTGTCGATTTTGTCGATGAAGAAATCTGATAACTCATTGCAGAATTCTTGAGTATCGTTTGCAGGGGGCTCTAGGCAGGTCGGGTTCATTGATTGAGCAACTATTTTGAAAAGTTCCCGTGGGCGGTTTAAGGCGGATGAGATGGTGTCTGCGAAATGTTCTTTTTTGGCTTTGAAGATTGCCTTGTGGTATTTCACCGTGAGTGCTTTGTAGTTAGCATGGTTTTCCTTGGTGGGATTTCTTCTCCAGGTTCTCTCAGCTCTTCTGCGTTCTTGCTTGAGTAGGGTGAGAGTGCCATTAAACCAACTCGAGTTTTTTGTGCGGACGGGTGTTCTGCGTTTTGGCGCCACGGAGTCTGCTGTTTGTAGTAAAACTTTGTTTAGGGAGTTGAGAGTTTGTTCCGTTGAGAGGTTTGGGTTTAGCAGAAGAATTTTGCTCGACAATGTAGTTTTGAAGAGTTCAGAGTGTAGTTTCTTCTGAGATCTATTCCAGTGTGTTGCTGTTGCCCGTTTCTGTTTTCGGAGGATGGTGTTAGTGGTGATTTTAAATTTGATAGCATGGTGGTCCGTCCATGGTAGTGGAGTGTTGTCAAATACGTCGATGTCCATATTCTGTTTGAAGATGAGATCTAAAGTGTGTCCTGAACCGTGCGTAGGAGCATTTATCAGTTGTTGCAGGCCAAGTTCTTCCATTTGGTTAACGCAGGCGGTTGCAATAGGGTCTTGGGCAGAGTTTGCCCACAGATTGAAATCCCCAAGTACCAGAAGGTTTTTGGTTTTCAAGGTGTGCATTGAGAAGAATTCAGTGAGCGGCGTGAGGATATTGGTCTTTGGTCCTGGTGGTCTGTAGCATAGTAGTATGTGAATGGTGTCTATGGGTTATGTACCCTCCCAGCAGCCAGCAACAGGTGAAGACTGATTACTAGAACCTGCTGGCTGCTGGGAGATACCTGCTGGTGGACAATGGAGCTGCAACTTTCTGGCCAAGGAACCACAGTGCTATTAGCAGATTCAGGTCCTGTCAGCAACTGTTTTTGGTGTTCTATAATGATAAAATGTACTTTGACCATGGTTGTTGGCCTTCCACTTCAGTGAGGACCTCATCTTGCCTCTCTGTGCCCTCATCCTTCTCATCCTAAAGAAGTGGTGCATTGTGGAGATGACAGCTGGAGAAAGTCCCTTTCCTTTCAGCACCTGGTCGTCCATTATGAAGATCTGACTGCGTCCTTCAAGTAACTCAGAGAAAAGGATCTTAAGGCGTCATTCGGGATACCATGGTTTCCAAAAATCCAAAATGATTTGACAATTGTGTGTCGATCAGTCAGCATTTTTCTACCTCTATCCACAAACATGATTAGTTGGATACCAGCACATGGAAAGCAACATCTAGGAATTCCATCTCCTTCATTAATATTGATTACATTCCTCATCTCTCTCCACGCAGACTATATGCTGTACCTTAGCATTGAACGCGGAATATTTTACCGCTTATGTATTATTCACATAGCACTATCCACCTATTCTATTAGCTGGACATTAGTATCTGTGAATACCACGCCATCGTCATAATACAATTTTGTTCATACAAATATGGATTGGATGTCTATGCATATCCCTATGTTATTCCCATTAGAAGGAAAACCTCTAAGGCAGGCATCACTAATTAGTGGACTGCCGTCCACACCCTGATCAAACCACAGTCCTATGTGGACCGCCATGGCCAAGCCTCTCAGCAGCATGGGGGTCTCTCCCTCTTCTCCTCTCTCCCTGGCCTCCCTATAATAAGATTCCTTTCCCGGGTCTCTCCACCTGCCACCGCCACTGTCATCCCCACAGCAGGGCAGAGGGTGGGTGCTACCCAACATTTTCAAGAGGGTGTTAATTTGCCTGGACACTGGGTGGTCCTAGCAACCAATCACCTGCTTGTTAACGTGAAATGTTGGGCAGCTGCAGCCCTGTGAGAACTACTAGACCTCCTGCCCTCTGCCCTGCTGTGTAAGGTAGGACTGTGAGGGGTGGGGGGCTGTGATGTGAGGGGGGGGGTACTGAGGACACAATGCAAAGGGGGCCTGTGAGGTGATTGAGGGGGCTGTGATGTGAAGGACCTAAGGGTGTGATGCATAGGGGGGACTAAGGACATTCATTTAAAGGGCTGGGGCTGTGATAAGTCACCTCCTCACCTACCGTTTGACCCTCCAAAGGGGGGGACGGACTCTGATAGGGACCGTGATGTAAGGGGATGCATTGATGGTGACCCTGATGAAGGAGGGGTATCGATGTGGATCCTGCTGTAAGGGGGGAATTCATGGGGACTCTGATGTAAAAGGGGCATTGATGGGGACCTTGATGAAAGGAGGGGCAATGATGGGGACCCTAATATTAGGGGGGGACTATGATGGGGACCCTAATGTTAGGGGGGACAATGATGGGGACCCTAATGTTAGGGGGGGACAATGATGGGGACCCTGATGTATTTGGGGGGACAATGATGGGGACCCTGATGTATTTGGGGGGACAATGATGGGGACCCTGATGTATTTGGGGGGACAATGATGGGGACCCTGATGTAAGGGGGGGATTGATGGGGACCCTGATGTTAGGGAGGGACAATGATGGGGACACTGATGTAAGGGGGGGGCATTGATGGTGACCCTGATGTAACGGGGGGCATTAATTGGGACTCTGATGTGGGGGGGGCATTAATTGGGACCCTGATGTAAGGGAGGACATTGATGGGGACTCTGATGTTGGAGGGGGGGCATTGATGGGGACTCTGATGTGGGGGGGCATTGATAGGGACCCTGATGTAAGGGGGGGCATTAATGGGGACCCTGATGTTGGGAGGCGGTGGGGGGGCATTGATGGGGACTCCAAGTAAAGCTTATTCATTCATTTAAATTTGAATCATTCATTAAAAAAAAATAAAGATTTTTTTTCCCAACCTGTGAGTGTTTGTAAAAATATACAATGTGGCCCTCGTACTGAAAAGTTTTTTTTTCTGCAGGAATTAAATAATAACGAGCTGCACTTTAGCAAGAAGTGGTTCCACGGGAAACTGGGCGGAGGACGCGATGGACGCCAGATTGCTGAGAAGCTGCTGCACGAGTATTGCACGGAGACCGGAGGAAAAGACGGGACATTCCTAGTGCGGGAGAGCGAGACGTTTGTGGGCGACTACACCCTGTCCTTCTGGTGAGACCTTCTGGGGGGCGTTTGCTAAAAAACTAAACGGAAGAGTCAGAAAATGTTGACATGGGGACGTTTGTCACATGGATGGGGCTGACGTTTAGTGATAAATACGTTTCCTGCAGACAATCGGCAACAAATGATAATCAAACGATTAAATCAAACAAATATCGCACACTGCAAAAGATAGCGCTAATCAAGCAAAGTACGGTTTTGAAAGCTACTGACCAGCAATATGTTCATTGGGGGCAGATTTGTATTGATCATTTGTTATTGATTGTGTAAAGATTGCTTATGGTTTATATTTTCTGGTTTGCAATGGATGCAGAATTATTACAGGATAATATGGAAAAGAGAACAGCAAAGTGGGACTTTTATATGAGGCGGCGACCTGGTAAGGTCCAGTGCCTCCACCCCTATCTAGTTAAAAAGAGAGGGGACGGGGGAGTGGGACTTTAAATGAAGCACGTGGGTATAAAAATTTTAATTTACTGCTATATACTGGTAATATAATACATAATGGTAATCATGTCACATATTAAATAACAATTAATGTAAATACATATGTATATACAATGGATGTAAGACGACGCCAGAGAGGCGGCGCCCCATCGTGACGCCGCAGGGGACGTGATGTCGATGCGTGGTGTAAGGGCATCCACCCACCCTTCATTTAAAGTCCCCCTCCCTTTTTATTATGTAATAATGCAATTTTTGTACTTACTGTAATCTCTATTTCTTGGAATTCATTGAGGAACATGGGAATTCAGAGACTGTTTGGTTATACTGCCGCTTACAGGCGGATCTGGACAATGACAAACAAAATAATTGTGGGACAGCCTGGTATAACCACTTCTGCTCCCAACATGCTACGGTTTTGTGGTAATGCAGCACCCAGAACAAGAACATAGACTCAGAGGAGTGAGGCCTGTGTTCCTCAGTTGAACTCCAAGAATGAATTTTAGGGTAAGTACTAAAACTCCACTTTCTTTCCCGTCCTGTCTAGATATCCAAAAGGAATCCAGCTAAGGGGTGGGCAATAGGCTCACCAAAAAAAAAAAAAAACCCCAAAACAAAGAACCATCTGCAGCTTCAGTTGCTGCCTGAAAGGCCTATGGTTAGCTGTCAAGCTGTCATCAGATGAGGCCTGAACATCCACATGGTAGAACAGCCATTCTCAACCAGGGTTCTGTGGAACCCTAGGGTTCCTCCAGAGGATGTTAGGGGCTCCCTAAGCTGTGGCTGGATGACCTTCCGTCTGATGGTGACGGCATAATAACATGTCCAATGCCACTATTTTAGCTGTCTGCAACTGTGCATTTTGACCTCCACTATAAGGGACATTCCTCCCACTGACAACCAATGTAAGAGGCATTCTTTTCATTGACCATCAATGTAAGAGACCTTCATCTCAATGACCCCCTAATAAATTAATTTAGTTAAAGTAGGGGTTCTCCGAGACCTTAAAATCATTGGGGTGAAAAGGTTCAGAGTCTGTAGAACTTGGAGAATGTGTGAAAAGAAGCCCACATGGTGGTCTTGCCAATTTGGGAAACAGATGCTAGATGTTGTAAAGCTCACGAGTCACTCGTGGATGTAGAAGAGCAGGGGTGGGCAACCTGGGGCCCTCCAGCTGTTGCAGAAATACAAGTCCCATCATGCCTCTGGGAGTAATTGTAACTGCCAGCCTTGCAATGCCTCATGGGAAATGTAGTTCCACAACAGCTGGAGGGCCCCAGGTTGCCTACCCCTGTAGTAGAGTGTGCCTTGACAGATAAGGGTGGAACCCAAACCGTGGGATATTACGTTGAGATGATGGACTGCCTGAGCAACCTAGAAATGGTGAAACGAGAAGCTGGTTCCCACTTGCAGGGGCCATTAGACTGACTCACTTCTTGTCATTCCTTTCAAATGAAAGCAGAGGCTGCGAGGCATGAGAAGGTGGAAGACTGATGTCCTTGCTGAGGGGAAGGAAAAGGACACTACTGGGGGGGGGGGGGGGGGGGCGGGTGCAGAATACACTGCTATGTGGGGGGGGGAGCAGAGGATACCACTGGGGGGGCAGAGGACACTGCTATGGAGGTGCAGGGGGCACTACAGAGGGGTGGCAGAGGACACTACTGTGTGTGTGGGGGGGTGCAGAGGACACTACTGTGGGGGGGGGAGAGGACACTACTGTGGGGGGGGGAGAGGACACTACTGTGGGGGGGGGAGAGGACACTACTGTGGGGGGGGGAGAGGACACTACTGTGTGTGTGGGGGGGTGCAGAGGACACTACTGCGGGGGGGGGGGCAGAGGACACTGCTATGGAGGGGCAGAGGGCACTACAGAGGGGTGACAGAGGACACTGCTATGGGAGGGGGGGTGGACACTACTGGGGGGGGGGGGTCGGCGCAGGGGACACTACTGTGGGAGTTCAGAGAACACTACTGTGGGGGGGGGGGTGCAGAGGACACTGCTATGGGGGGGAGAGCAGAGGACACTGCTATGGGGGGGGGGGGGGGAGGACACTGCTATGGGGGGGAGAGCAGAGGACACTGCTATGGGGGGGGGGGAGGACACTGCTATGGGGGGGAGAGCAGAGGACACTGCTATGGGGGGGGGGGGGACACTGCTATGGGGGATAGAGGGTGCTGCGTATTAGATTTTGGTAAGCGTATTGTCTACTGAATGGATTTCCTATTAGACTTAAGCAGACCCTCCCACATAGAACTGACTTGGAAATATTTGGACCCGTACCTTAGCATGTTCTGTGTTAGTATATCTAGAACAGAAGCAGGTAAGGATTAGCAATACATTGCGGATGAATTATTGAGGTGTAGAAAACTGGTTTGGCTGGAATTCTTATTATTTATTTTTTAGTTTACTGAAGTTTCACTATAAAGACTCCTCCTCTCTCTCTCTTCCTGCAGGCGCTCCAACCGGGTCCAACATTGCCGCATCCACTCCAGACAAGAAGCCGGCACCACCAAATTCTACCTGACTGACAACCTGGTATTCGACAGTCTGTACAGCCTTATCAGCCATTACCGGGAGGTGCCGCTGCGCTGCAATGAGTTTGAGATGCGCCTGACGGACCCGGTGCCGCAGCCCAACGCCCATGAGAGTAAAGAGTACGCTTTGTCCTCCAACCTTTCTGGAGAGTTATCGGAAGTATAGGGCAGACCAACCACAATCCCAGGTCCTAGGGCCTTGTAGGTCCAACGTGCTTCTACTACCCCTTCAATCTACAGCTCGCCATCCCAGCTCCTCATATTACATTGTGGCCCTTCAGAATGGCCCCTGATGCCCATTTTGAGTAAACCTGTGTCTCCTTTCTTTCCTTGAGGCAGGATAGAACATGGTGCTAGAGCCACAAAGCAAACTTAAAGTGCCTGCAATTCTGGGCTCCACCTGTCAGCCATTTTGTTGAAGCCCGCATCACATTGCCATGAGTTAGCGATCGCCAACTTGTCCTGGGCCCCTATGCACAGTGCCAACACATATCCAATGGGAGATCCAGCCCTGGTGGCTGGACAGTTGAATGGAGAACTTGGGTTGAGACATATTTGTCCATGAAGTTTTGTAGAGTCAACAGGGCTGTCTTTATAAATCATTGGGACCCCATGCAGTCTACCTGACCGCCCCCCCTTTTAACCCCATTGTATAACGCACTGAAAGGCCACTATATTTTGGGGCACTATCAACATGAGCCAATGGGGCCTGGGCCCAGTAAAGGAGTACTGCCTGTACCTACCTATAGGTGGTCCTGAGTGTAAAAGTTTGTCCATTTGGGATTTCTATGTTTTAAAGTAAAGTTAGCATGAGAACCATGAAGCCTGTATTCACTCCAACTCTTTGCCAATAGACATGTGCAGAATGGAAAAATGTGTTTTGTTTCGGATCAATTCGTCAAGTTACTAATTTCATTTTGGTGCATTTCATAACGAAATTCAATAGCTTTGTTTTTTTGTTTTTTTTTAGTAGTTTTTGATCAGATTTTAATTTTTCCAATAGATTTAAAGTATTCAAATCAAATTAGAAGTATTCGAATCGAATTTGAATAAAAAATATCAAAACGATCTTCATTCATTCTGAAGAACAGATGGTTCTATTCTATTTAAATTTCAGAAGACTGTTATATTCTTTCTATTTTATTTTATTTTATTTTTTTCTTTTCCTTTATTTTCTATCCTATTTTATTTTCCTTTCTATTTTTTTTTCTATTATGTTTTATTCTAATCTTTTTGAATTTTGAAAGACAGCTATATTCTATTCTATTTTATTCAAAATTTGAATTTTGAAGTTCAAATTTGTATAACCACCATATTCTTTCTATTTTTTTTAATCTATTCTATTTTTTTCTATTCTTTTTTTTAATTCTATTTTATATTCTGTTTTATTCTATCCTTTTCTTTTTGCAATTAGAATTTTCTATATTCAAATACACAGCAATATGTTTACATTTCAGATTTGTTTTCCCAATTTATTTTTTCGAATTTGATTCAAATACATCGCAAAATGTTCTATTCTATTCTGTTTTATTCGAACCATTTTGAAAGACCGCTATATTCTATTTTATTTTATTCAAAAATCAAATTTTGAAGTTCATATTTGTATGACCGCCATATTCTTTCTATTTTATTCTAATCTATTCTATTTTTTTTTCTATTCTATTCTTTTCCATTCTTTTTTTTTTTAATTCTATTTTATTTTATAATCTTTTATTTTATATCCTATATCTTTCTTTTCTATGCTATACTTTTTTGGCTATTCTATTCTTTTATTTTATATTCTATTCTGTTTTATTCTATCCTTTTCTTTTTGCAATTAGAATTTTAGAAGATGTCTATATTCAAATACACAGCAATATGTTTACATTTCAAATTTGTTTTCCCTATTTCTTTTTTTTTTTCGAATTTGATTTGAATACATTGCTATATTTTCTATCCTATTCTGTTTTTATTATAATCTTTTTGAATTTTCAAAGACCACTATATTCTATTTTATTTTATTCAAAATTCGAATTTTGAAGTTCAAATTTGTAAATTCTATTTTTTTCTAATCTATTCTATTTTTTTCTATTCTATTCTTTTCCATTCTTTTTTTTTCTATTTTATTTTATATTGTTATATTTTATATTCTATTCCTTTTTTTTCTATTCTATACTTTTTTTGGCTATTCTATTCTTTTATTTTATATTCTATTCTGTTTTATTCTATTTTATTCTTTTTGAAATTAGAATTTTAGAAGACGTCTATATTCAAATACACAGCAATATTTTTACATTTCAAATTTCTTTTCGAATTTCTTTTCGAATTCGATTCAAATCCATCACTATTTCGGACAAATTTTTGTTTCATTATTTCTGTTTTGCTTAAATTCATTACGACTGTAATTCAGAATTTCGGATTACCTCCAAATAACGAAAATTTTCGTCCGAATTTTCGATTTGAAACAAAATGAACCGCAAATTTCTAATCGCCAAATTGGGGCAAATTAAACTGAGCATGTGGTGGAAAGATGCTGACTTTGTGTGAGAATCCCGTCGAAACAATCGATGGATCCAGAGATAGGCAGCTGAAGTTATGTGCAGATCTACAAAGCTTTAGAGTAATATCGTATGCCATGTTCCTCCTCCTGACTTTTCTTTGTCCCCATCAGGTGGTACCATGCCAGTCTCACCCGCCTGCAGGCAGAGCACATGTTGATGAGGGTCCCTCGTGACGGGGCGTTCCTGGTGCGCAAGAGGAGTGAACCGAATTCTTATGCAATTTCCTTTCGGTGAGAATGAGAATAGGATTTGGAGCGTGAAGGGGAGGCAGAGAGGGTTCAACAAAGGGGGCGCACCTTGGTCTGGGGTTCTGAGATTCTTTCAAGAAGTATTGATAAATAAGACCACCGGACATACCACACGGGTCTAACAAAAGTCAATCAATGTACACAGGGTGTGTGTGGTACTTCCTGTCCCTCTGCCCTACTGCTGCTACCCTCACCCCCCCCCCCCCCGCAGTTTCTGACTATCAAAATTACAGTTGGGTGTTATTATGTAGAGACAGCTGCTGCTGCCCAAAAAAAATTGTACAGACAGGAGATAGAGGGGTACAAAATAACATTGTTTATAAACATTGTTCAGACAGGAGATAGATAAATACAAGGTAGCATTGTTTTTAAACATTGTTCAGATGGGAGATAGAGAGAGAGAGATACAAAGTAACATTGTTTATAAACATTAATCAGATGGGAGATAGAGATGTAAAGTAACATTGTTTATAAACATTGATCATACGGGAGATAAAGAGATACAAAGTAACATTGTTTAAAAACCTTGATCAGACAGGAGATAAAGAGATACAAAGTAACATTGTTGATAAACATTGATCAGACGGGAGATAGAGAGATACAAAGTAGCATTGTTACTTTTGTATCTACTCTGTTTCATTCATCTGCAGGGGATGAGCTTCTATCTGCTTATGATGTCAGTTAAAGCAACCTGACAACCAAAAAAAATATGTTATTAAAAACATGGATGAGCAAGTTTGGGGTGGAGGAACTTAACTTACCTGCACAGTTTCCTGACCTCAACCTGATAGAACACCTTGGGAAGAATTAGAGCGGGGACTGTGAGCCAGGCCTTCTCCTCCACATCAGTGTCTGACCTCACAAATGTGCTTCTGGAAGAATGGTCAAACATTCCCATAGACACCCTCCTAAACCTTGTGACGGCCTTCCCAGAAGAGTTGAAGCTGTTATAGCTGCAAAGGGCGGAGCCAACTCAATATTGAACC